>BTXE01000002.1:622500-867500 GCA_036986855.1 Diaporthe destruens
CAGTCGTCGGCACCTCGACAGCCGGAAGAATACAACGCGGCCAGATGCAGTATGTCCCCAACTTCGGGCCCAACGGCGTCATCATCGCGGGCGGAGGACGGAATGGCGAATCAGGAGCTCTCCCGTCCTTCAGATCGGTTCATATCTACGACCTAGCCACAGATACCTGGTACGAGCAGGCTACGACGGGCAATTACCCCGACGGCCGGGTCGGGTTCTGCATGACGGGCGCGGCCTCGTCCAACAAGACGTACGAGATCGTCGTGTACGCGGGATACGGCGGGGACCTCGGCAGCAGGGCTATGAGCTTCGACGAGCTGTTTGTGCTGTCGCTGCCGTCCTTCCACTGGTTCAAGGCAAACTACCGCGCGTCGCAGCCGCGCCACGCCCTCACGTGCGAGCATCTCGGAGGTGGCCAGGTGCTGACGATTGGTGGTCTCGACTCGAGTCTGTACGTGGAAGGGTCTGCGTACGACGGCGTTTTCAACACGAGGGACCCAAACGCCCAGGGGCTGGCCCTATTCGACCTCAGTATCATGTCGTTCACCTCAGGAGGCTACGTGAGCAATCGGACGCTGTACAACCTGGCACCAGAAGTGCAAAGCTACTACGACAACAAGTGGGTAGCACGGAAGCTCCTGTTTGCAATAGATTCTAGTGAAATGGCTGACCACATGTTCTAACTCTATAGCAACCGCATGGCCGACTTTTCGTACGCCGGCCTAGCTGATACGTTTGCTGTCGAAAATTTTCCTGATGTTGCAACGACGGACAACAATGGATCCGATGTGAGTGGTGGGTCTGGTACGGATCCTACCGAGACAGGAGACTCTGGCAACGGCTCCGATTCTTCTTCTGGCAGCAACACGGGTGCTATAGCCGGCGGCGTCGTGGGGGGCGTGGCAGGGATAGCTCTCATTGGTCTGGCCGCATTCTTCATCCTCAGACGTCAGAGGACACGGAGAGCGGCGTTGCAGCAGAACACTGGCGGCGGAGGCGCTGAGAAGACGGACTTTGGTGATGATGGTCGCGTTTTTCCAAGGGCCGAGATGCCGGTGACAATGGCAACAATGCCGGAAGCTGAGGGAACGACTCCTCATGCGGAAATGCCTGCCGCGACGCATAGGTATGAGTTGTCGTGATGCATATCAGAAGACAAGATAAACCTCTGTCAGGGAAGAACGAAGTGAGCCCCCCCCCCCCCGTTTGATTACGTGTTAGGCACTCGGGCCCCTATAAAACCCTTAAAGGCGCCATGTATGTCCCCAAATGTATACGGAATAGAAGTGAAACCACACACATATAAAAACCTTTAGAATTAAGTTTAAAAACAGGGAAGGTAGTTATTATATAGCTTTAATAGCGTTAATAGCTTCCTTAGTCCTTCCTCCTTAATAGAAGCAAAGTACTTTTTAAAAAGGTTTAATTATAATGAAGGCAAGAGCTTTACACTCCATGTATATAAGTAAAATATTATTCATTAGTTTTTTTTAACTGTAATAATAATAAGAATAGTTATAAGAGAGGTATGAAATGTAAGGAACACCCTAGGTTTCAAGGGGGTGTGAGAACGCTATATAAGTGTGTTTGTTAGGGGAACTAGTTATTTTCAGAGGTTTGGGAGGTTTGGGAGGATGCCAAGCTTTATTCGCGCTGTGTGGGCGCGCGCGCGAAGAGAGCGGTTTATATGGGGCGTGAGCGCCGAACATGTTATAAAACGGGGGGGGGGGGGTTACTTCGTTCTTTCCTGACAGCTATATCATCAACGTGATAGTTCGGTAGATTGACTCGAGATAATAGCCGCCGCAATTTGTTTATAAGGTGGGGCCATTGTAGGCTCCGGAAGTTTCTTATCAGCCCTGTCGATGCTTAATATGACCACACCATCTAAGCTGCTGAAACCGGATGGCAGAAGGGATGTGGCAACATGAATCATGGGGCCTGCTCAGCCGTTGTAGACTACACAGTGGATTGTTCCCACTTTGTTATATACTTTCAAGCTGCACCATTTTGAATCCATATATATCCAAAGACATAGCAGTCCGTCCATATGGTGACAGACACTTGAATACACAAATATCTAGCATTTCTTAAGACCCGAAGAAAAAAAAACACGGCACAACTGATAGCAACATATAGCCCTTGTAACAGCCGCGCGGGCAAGGCTGCCAGCACGAAAGTCAAAGAGTAGCTGCCGCCGAAGCAGAACGAGTCATGCGACGACTATAGTATTGAATATTGACAACGGTTAGACTCGAACGCACGCCTCTTTCGAGACTACGAAGATGATTCCACCTGAACGTAGCGCCTTAGACCACTCGGCCACGTTGCCTTGCATCTCGGCGTACAAAGAATCATCGTGGTGTGCGGACTGCATCGTCAAAACTCGGGCAATGCCGGCAAGCTCATCGATAGGCTTCGGACGTATACGAAGCAATGACAAAACCATTGATTGGTAATTAACTCTTTCCATTTGGGGCATCTTCAAACCCTCATCTATTTGTGAATTCACACAGCATCAAATTTAAAGGTGGTCTGCACTCATGTGAACTTCCAGAGTCATAGTTAGTTATCGGTGGATAATTGAGTCACAAGCTACAAGAGACATGTATTTTATATGGAATTAAATTGATTTCAGTTTGTTTGTCCACTCAGATCGAGCCCCGTCGCAGGTTGATCTGGCCTTGCCGCGGCTTGTAAGCAGGCGGCGCGTTTGGACTGGCCTCCGCAGACTGCCTTATGGACATTACAGTACTAGTATAGCTCGGCGACTTGACGATCGACTCAGAAAGGCCAGCTTCCTCGTCTTGTGGTGGCTTGAGGGTATTGTCTCCTGCGTTACCCTCGGTTTTCTTGATTCTGATCCATTCCGCCTCCATGCGGAATAGAGCCCAAATAACTCGTCGAATGAGTTCGAGTAAGGCGAGAATAAAGACCATGCTGGACTTGTCCAGGATGCGATCTATGTCTGGGCTGATTTTCAAAATCCAGAGATTGCGTAACACGAGATCGATGAAGATAGCTAGGTAGTACCCAGCAGGGCCAAACAGGAGCAGGTCCTTGCGTAATCCAAATGCATGCCCTTTAGAGCCGCCCGTAACCAGTA
This sequence comes from Diaporthe destruens, assembly GCA_036986855.1. Classification (NCBI taxonomy): domain Eukaryota; kingdom Fungi; phylum Ascomycota; class Sordariomycetes; order Diaporthales; family Diaporthaceae; genus Diaporthe; species Diaporthe destruens. The sequence continues at coordinate 625,607 of BTXE01000002.1, forward strand.
GCTTCAAATCCCAGTCCCGTGAGATATCCCACCAGAAGCTATATGCTGTGTTGAACATGTGGCTTACCAGCCACAAGTAGAAGATGTCCTCCGGGATGCCAGCCGGGGTATCTTCTGCCTCCCGGCGCAGAATGTCGAAAATTATGAACGGGATTGAGCTGATGTATTTCCCTGCGTTCAAAAGATGCCAGCCACCCCAGACGCCCTCCGAGGCCTGCACGTTGCCAGCGCGACTGAACTCGGTCAAGCACTGGCGAAATCGGATGAAAACCGGGATGGACATGGCAATTGGCTTAACAATGTGTCTGACTGCCTGGTATTCCGGGTCGTCCGGGGACTCACTGGTCTGCGAGAATAAAAGTACCAAGTACAAGACAAGGTCGGCGAAGATGACCTCAAGTGAGATGAAGGTGTCGCTCAGGAGGGTGTCGGCGAACTTGCCCTGGTGCGGTTGGGCGAGCCCACCCAGGCTAATTCTTCGAATAGTTGCGAGGAGTCGGTCTCGTCCACCAGATGAGGCTGCGAAATTGTGAGGGGGCGCGAGCAAGAGAATAGCCAGGATCAGGAGGTTGACGAGAGCAATCCAGTTGAAGCAAACAGCGAGCTGTGGGTCTTTGTGTGTGATTACCCAGTAGAGGCCGATGGATACGATGAATGTCAAGGAGAGAAATCCGGCAAGGCGGTAAATGAGGATATGAATTGGTGTATCACTAGGGTTGTGATAATTAAGGAGAGTCAGGACGCAGATATGACGGCGATGCAGATAATGTATTATAAGAGCCCACGACCAAACAGCTAATTTCATTTAGTATTTTTTCTGTTCAACGGAGTACCAGACGACATTGGCCTACCAAAAATGATCATAAAAGCTGTGCGATATGCCAGAGGGAAGATCAGTTGGAAGGAATCCAGCCCATTTTCGTTCAACTCAAGGTCCAAATCCATAATTAAGGAACGTCACGCGGTCGGCGGTAAATCAATTCACACCATTGGTCAGCCTCCAGGGCATACCCAGTCAACACGCACAATCGGACGCTATCGAGCACGGCAAAGAGAAGGTTGAGGCGAGGAGACGAAGACCTACAAGTCCACCAGCCATACTTGGAACAGCATGAGTCTTTATTCCCACCAACAACCTCGAGTCAGCAGCACGAAAAAGCAGCAAACATCGTCTTGTCGCGCCTCGTAATCCCAGAGCCCATCTTGTCAGCGCTATCTTGTCCGTTGTATCTGTCAGCGCTGTCTTGTCCGTTGCATCTGTCAGCGCGCTGATGTAGGACCCGCTGCGGGACAGCCCTACAAAGTTTCGTTGGTTTAGACCTGAAGTTGACAACGGGTGGGGTGGAATGAGGATTTGCAAGGGACGTCGACTCGAGCATAATCTTGGTCGGAGAGGGTCAAACGGGAGCCATGCCTATCTCGGTTTCAGCTCGAGTTCAGATGCTTAAGTGGGCTTGTCTCGAGTCTGCCAGGATCACAGCAGCCAAGAGCAATCATGGACGAATATAGTAATTGCTCGTGTGATGTCAGGATACTGCGCGTGAATTTGGTACACCTCCTGGTCATTGATTGGACTCCCTTTAAATACTTGTCCATGAGAGCTGGTGTCGATGTCCTCTGCCCTTGCCCTTTTGGCCGATGCCATTGTATGAGCCGCCGCAGCAGCTTCGTATGATACTCAGCCTTGTGCTGGACTGCACATGCCAATTGCCCTTGCCCACAACCTTGGCCGTCTCAAAAGAATCCCAGTCTAGAGGCCAAGGCGCATGGGGCTCCAACAACAGGATGAAAGCTCGTGAGATCATTGGCACAATTGGGCTTGTGAATCAAAAATGCCTTTCTCCTCAGAGATACACGTCTCAGGGGTAAAACAGTACGGCAGTCTAGACCGCTGTCGATGCGCCTTGTACTCTCACGATGCGACGTGACTTTATGCACAATAAAGTCATCTTTCAACCACAAGGCTCAGGCCCCGAGAATCATCCAACATCCTGCAAAATTGCCTTCATCTCGAGACCTAATCTCGCCATATGACTCCTTTCGCGGCGTCAACGCCACCGTCAAGACGGTGCCCGATAGCCTTGTCTATGCGTCGCAAGGCTTAGGCTCCATCGTATTTTAACCATAGTTATCGACACCCTGTATCTTTCAAGCGCTGGGTCTTGAGGGCTTACCACTGTATGAAGGCGCCATGTATGTCCTCGGATGTATACGGAATAGAATCGAAACCACAGAAGCAAAAACAGCAGATAATACCAATCGGAACTGCTGTATATGGCCGCATCATCACTCGTACAAATAACAGAAAGGCCCTGCCGTCGTGCTGACCAACTCTTCGATTGGCCGTGGTGGCCCAGCGGCAAACCCGTAGTTGTTGTAGTCATCGAGTCTCGCATTTCGGCTGGGAGGGTTGTCCAAGAATGTGATTGTGCCTCCAACAGCTGTGGGGCCAGACGTGCGCGCCGCAGGGGACTGCATCTGCCACATCCACCAGACCCGGTCGATCATCGTATGATGGAGGTAGAAGGCCGGATCTCCTGGAGAGGCGAAGAGATCTCGGCCTGGATCACCGCCCATGGCCCAGTGACCTGCTCGGTTCCACATTGTGGTTAGCATCCATCTTTCACCAACTTCCAGATAATTGGACAGACTTACCGCCACCGTGCGGCCCGAAATAATTCTCTTTGGTGGTAAGGTTGTTGCCCTGCAGTGCCATCTGGAAGTCGGAGATGGTGTCCCACAGGAGGATTGTATTCAACACTTGAGTTGCGCTGTCATACTTCCGGATGATGTAGTCGGTCAAGTCGCGCTTGAGGCAGCGTGGGTTCCAGGAAAAAATGCCCGTATCGTTATGAGGGTTCACTGTCGACGTGTTGCCGGGCAAGGCGAGACTTACCGGGCCCAAATTGACGGTCATGTTGGCGAAGGGGCCTGAGTACACACATCCGCCGCCACTTCCAGCCGGCACTGTAACGCCCCCTGACCACAGGTCGGACTTGTTCGGAATATACTCTCCATTGCCTGACATAGATGTGTCACTGCCATCGTAAATGGGAGACTCTTCCAGTCCGGTGATGGCAGTCAACGGCCAGTCCCAGTACTTTTGAAATGGACGACTCAGTAAAAGGTTTCCGCAGAAGTATCCCAGGTCACGGTATAAGACTGGAGTAAAAGAAAATGGGATGGATCCACTGGCTGACCAACGCAACATACCGGCAATGTCCCCTCATATCCACACTCTTCTTGCAATGCCTGCTCGTAGAGCCAGATGAAGTATCGGTGCCACGACAAAAAATTCCCAGTGAGGTGAATTTCATTAGTCTGATTCATGTGGGTGGCAACAAAATCATCAAACCTGGTCTTGATGCCAGATCCTAGCTCCGTGGGCGTGGTTGACTCAGCGGACTGAAGACATTTGACTGCCTTTATGTAGTCCAGACGCTCCTCACGCTTAAACATGTGCCTGTTCCATCCGAGTCCTTGTCAGCGGTGTGAAAATGAGCAATGTGAGGAATGCTACTCACCAGGATCGGCGGACCACGACATTTTCCGCATTGCACGTGCTGTTGCTCGCCAAAGTCCCGAGAGCAGTGTCGTGGGATGCTTTTCCAAGGGCCTGTAATCGTGCGTACTCGGTGTGGTCTGCTCCAATGTTTGCAGTTGATGCACTTGCAAGCCCCGCTACAGCGGGTGCAGCGAGTATCAAGTATCCAAGGGGGGACATTCTGGAGATTTGGGACTGGGACTGCTGCTCCTATGCTCGTATCGCGGCTCAACTTGGAAAGGGGGAAGCACGCGGTACCGTCTGTGAAAATCATCGGTTGCAGCAGATGGCAGGCTTTTTAAATGCACCTCGGACGCCACCTGAGGTGCAGTAAGCCCACAGTAGGAACCCACCCCTTCGAGGTCCCCCTACACAGTAGATGCAGGTGCAGGGAGACAATTCCGAGACCCACATCGAAATATCAAATCGTACTATGTTTGGTGTCCTGAGCCGTCCCCACCAGCTCTTGTTCTCATTCCAAACTAACAATGGTATGCAACGGTCCAGGGCCAGTCTTTCCATCATATCTCATATTTTTACCTTTCCTTCACACCTGAAAACTCCTTACCATTTTTTCCAGCGGGCTCGGGAATTCGGCGAGCCGCTGAAGCACTAGGGCATATGGCTGCATTTTCCTGCATCGGCATCCTGGACGCATCCCACGTCGACTCGTGGCGGCACCATTTTACCCGACCACTGACAGCTGCACGTGTCGATCTGATGCATGGGAATCGTTTCTGTGGTCTAGGGCTGAGTGGTTCAAATGCCACGTTCAACTTTACCACGGCTAAGTGGTCAATAACTTGAAAATACTGATATTTTCAACCAATCCAGCAATAATTCTATAAAATTACGACAGCCAATGAGACTTCAAAGGGGAGTCTGACATAAGTGCAAAGGTTCGCGTGTGAGTTGCTGGCAGTCCTCCGAAATTACTTACCAAGCATGAATTTACAGTATCATGCAACTCTGATATTTTCATTATCTATCACTACTTAGGTACCTAGGTGCTTTAAGCACGGTGCGTGCCCCATACTCGTTCCATGACTTCGGCCTGTGTTCTAGACTACGCCACGAATTCGAGACAGTCGGTCTCTACCTAGATACTGCAGGCCATTTGGCCACTCTCGTCACATCAGTCGACCTTCGGGAGTCGCCCCTCGAAGTGGATATCGAAATGCTGTGAGTGTGGTGCTCGGGATTGGTATCCCGGCACCAACAACAGCCCTGACAGTGCGCACCTGCAGGCCGGGGGTGTAGGCAACTTTAGAACCCCCACACTTTTAAAGCCAACAGATGCTTCCCAAGCCACCCGCTCACGCGAATGGGACAAAAGATCGCGGCATCCGAGAATACTTCTCGGGGCCACCATACGAGTCAAGGAAAACCCCCGGAAGAACCCCGGGTTGAGTTGTCTGACCGGTTTGCAGATTTTGAAATTGCAGTGTGGATTAATAGAAACGAAACCACCTGGGGTGATTTGAAGTCGCCCCGACAGACCATAGGCAGTCTCGTGAGTTTCAGGATCTCTGTTTACTACTGGAAGCGCAGAGGGGATGGATGCCCTTAGACGTACGACTGTAGAATTGCGGATCATTGCTCACTCATACATTCGTATTTGTGTAGGATCTCTAACACTGCAATAACGAAGGTTTTCTCAGTTCTGTGATCCAAAGGTCGTTGGATCTGCCAGGGAAGACGTTACTCCTGCCTCCTTGGGTTTCTGTGTATACAGGATCCTGGTGATGTTAGTGAGCTCATGGCAGTCAACTGGTGGAAACATGGCATGGTAGCAGCCATATCGCAGGACGTCTTCAAATCGTACTGTGCATCCACTGTATGTCCCTGGGTATGTCAAATTACCAACAACTCCCAGTGCATCCGGCATCAAATCCTTCCAACCAGGATATAATTTCATTGTGAAGTACCTCGTCTATTCAGGGACGGAATCTGCTGTTCTTTTCGTCTGCCTTCGTGTCTTGTCGCTGGTACTATGTGGCGACCTCTGCATAGCGTTTCCCCGGGTCCTTGAGATATATTTACCACTTTACGTGTGAATTGCGGTCATCGCACGGGGTAAGGTCTGCACACAATGTCCACCGGCTGGGCAGCTAATCGTCCAGGCGCCGATGTGCCTGATGTGAACAAGGGCCCGTCCCTGTCGGCTGTCTCCGTGACATTGACTGTCATAGCATTCCTAGTAGTAGCACTCCGTGTGTGGTGCCGAGCGCGGTTACTGAAATCGTTTGGGGCAGATGTGAGTGCAGACATTTTGAACGGCACATATTATCATCATTGTATGGGCATCTCGCTTACCTTTGCGGACAGGACTGGGTTATCATTGGGACAATGGTAAGATATAATCCGACAAATTACCGAAGAGGGATATCGATGAAAGTCTCTCTGGCCACGTGCTTCGCATCTCGGACTGTTCGGGTGCTGATACACGCTCCACCAAGGCACTTTCACTCTCAGGGATGGGCGTCACCCTGGGCCAAGTCGCAAATGGGGCTGGCCGACACGCGGCGTACCTGGAACCTCAAACCATACGTATGGGACTCAAACTGAATTACGTTGGCCAAGTCATCTTTCTTTGGGCACCCTGCATGGTAAAGGTGTCCATTGGTCTGTTCCTGCTACGCGTCACCCCTGATCTCATTCACCGCAAGATCATCTACGGCGCCATGTCTTTCATTTTGGCCTGGACACTTGCCTGTTTCGTTACCCTCTTGCTCCAGTGCGAGAATATCAGGGTAATCTGGGATGAGTCGGTTCATACGGCTTGCTGGCCGGTCGAGGTGATACATGCACTTGGATGGGCTAGTGCTGGTAAGTATTGAGTGGACTCCCAACATAGCCAACTGCCCAAGCCTGATTGATCACATTCTTGTCTAACTAACATCGTTCTTCCAGTCGTGTCAATCACCAGCGACATATTCTTCGCCACGTTGCCGATAGCAATATTGTGGAAGCTGCAGATCAACACGAGGCGAAAGATATCTTTAGTCGCTTTGTTGGGCTTGGGAATTCTGTAGGTGGACTTCCCAGAGATTTTCCTCATCTTTTGAGAATGTGCAGTTCTGATGTGTGAACTGCTACGAATTAGTGCTTCTGTTGCAGCAATTATCAAAACCGTATACATTGAGAATTATAGCAGTACCACGGACAACCTCTGGAATGCGACGGAGTTAACGATATGGACCACGTAAGTGCGGCATTAAATATCGCCCGCCTCTACCGGACCCCGATCCCATCAGAGGCTTTTTAAGCTTCATCTGTAAAGCTTGTTTTGACAGGTGACAGCGTCGAGCTTAACGTCGGAATCATCGCTGCGTCTCTCCCATGCTTGAGGCCGTTTTTCAGGAGCCTGTCCAATGGCAGCACAGACATCGCGACAGCTCCGGAATACCCCATGCATCCGTACTCCAAGACTCTAGAAACGGATCGTTTCAACCCTCGCCACATGCGATCCCAAACAACTACTCACATATCCAGTGGGGGTCTCCAGCTGGAAGATTCCGGCTCAAGCCAGGAAAGAATGGTCTCTCCAGATCAGAAGAGGGAGTCTGGAATTCTCAGGGTGACTGAGTTCTCGGTTAGCTCGGGGCAGGAGGCGAAGAAGATCGAGGTAGATCCTGGAAGATTAAGTTCAGATGATAGTAGAAATTTCGGCATTGCTCTTTGAAACATAGACACTACGCGAGAGTTTAAGTACCCTAGGGTAGATCTAGGGCTAACGACGACCCGACTGATGGTGACTTTTGTTCAGCCCGGTATCATCAGTCCGGTTGCAAATCATTTCAGCTGAAGCTGTTTTTTCCCCCAACACCTATCGAGCCCTTCCATACATAGTTCAACTTGCTTTACGGGCGATAGGTGCACCGGTGGTCTCGTTCGTAATTCGTAGACTTCCTGAGGGCGTACAGTCCCCATTTAAATTATTCTTACCACTCAAAAGCAGCAATGTTGGTTTAAGTCGCATTCCGATTCTTTTTTCTAGAACGTGCTCATCTCTCAGAACCTTGGAAGCTATCCACCCTGGGGCAGTGTCCCGCTGCAGGTCGCACTCAACAATACTCTACACCACTCTTGCATTCCTTCTTTTACTAACATCCGCCGTCACATCACCTTCTGGATACCCCCAGCTCTCAACTGTCCAAGTCCCCCAGCGGCGCCACCAGCGGTTGCCATATGACTGGCCTTTCTTGTATGCCCAATGGTTGTTTGCTGATCGGCGGACAGGAGCACGGCCGTGCAGGCCTGGTGATGCCGAAATGTCAGTGAAAGGCCACATTAAAAATCAGCAGAGCGGTCCTGCAGGAAATACACTCACATCTCCCCTTGTACTTCCTAGTCTGCATGCGCACGGTGAATTTGCGGCACTGATGGCAATATTTCCGATCTCCCATCCAGCTCCTAAGCCTCACGTGGAGCGGACAAGTAGTGCAAGAGCAGTGAGCGCAGCCTCGCTTGTGACATAGAGGGTGCTCGGCAGGATAGGCACGACACTCCAAATGCCCGTCTTGGTGCCGGAAAGCTCGAGCTGGGCGTTCCCAGTCCGAAATGGGCAATAGTCCATCTCTGAACTGCCCTTTTCCGACGTACGCATACTCATGACGCCGCTGCCGGTGGGAAAGAGGATCTTGGGCGACTCTCATATGGGCGGGAATTTTGTCGCCGCACGTGCATTCGATCTGTCCGGCGGGCACTGTCTGGTCGTAGGATAATAGCCTGGGTCGGCTGGGGATCAAATGGCGCGTCAGATCGCGAAAATAATGCGACGAAAGTGAGAGGCAGACGAGGTCGTTGTTCTGACAGTGGGATAGGATGTCAAGCTGGAGCTCAGCTGGGAGCTTGATGAAGAGCGAGAAGGAGAACTGTGGCAGTTCCGGAGGCGTCGAATGCGACGTTGAGTTTGTAGGGTGTTCAGCCATGATTCCCTACGTAACTATGTAGGTCCTCCAAGTTAAGTAGTTCCAAAGCTGTGTTGTTATGTGATGTGATAATCTAGTTTGATGATGTTGAACAATCGACGACCTCGGGAGACAATCAGTTCTGGACTAATATACCACAAAAAGTTATACTTTTCTAAGAAGCCGATTGGAAAATCTGAGGAGGCTGACCGTGGAGTTCAAATATCCACCGAGTCTCCTTAGCGCTGATCAATTTCCAGGCACGACTTCGGCTGTTGCCAGGGGGCGGTAGTCATTAGTGTCTGCTGCCTGCTATTCAGCAAGGGGGCTCCACATCCGCTGCCTAAAAGGCCACGCTATGGATGCAAACTCGACGTACAGCAAGATCACCTGATTCAATTCAGTCGAAGTCATTCGCTGTTACCTTTGGCATCATGATACAATTTTGTGGCCTTGGGTCTCCAACTTCGACACATACTACTCGCATGTTGCTTTTGGGATCCATGCTTGCCCTGAGCAGCAAGTCCAAGCATGTGGAATCGAGAGGCTTTGGCCACATTGTATTTTTTGTTTAACTATTTATTTATTCATTATCTTTTCAGCTTCTAAACTACCCTTTTCATATCTCAAATATGAAGTTAATAATTACTTGGTATATACCCTTAAACCTATCTGTATAAGGAGTTACTAACTTTCCTTATAGGGTTCCCTATTCTATTATATTTTTTATATATTATATAAAAATAAATGAATCTTTAATAATAAAATAATATACCAAAAAAAAGAAAATTTAATTCTTTAATACCTAAACTTCTATTTTACTTATATAATATTTATCCAATATATAATAAATAAATTCTATTTAGCTTTTTAAAAAGTTTTCAGTTTTTTTATAAAATTTATATAAAAAAACTTTTTTAAATAAGTTTATTATTATAATATTATTATTTTATTAGTTATATACTTATAATAAGGCTTATAATAACTAGTTTATTTAATAAAAGTAAATTTAGGTAGCTATATAATAAATATATTAATAAAAAAAAGCTAAGTTTTTTAATTAAATCTTACTTTATAGGATTCTTCTTTTTTTTATAAAGGTTATTTTTAAAACTATTATAGTTTTACCGTATAACTACTTTACCAGTTTTTTAATTAGCGGTACTATTAGGGGTTATACTTCCTAGCCTTATTTATATAATATAAGACTAAGACCATGTGCCCACTTACTATATTATTTTTTTATTATTTTTAACCTTATATTTTCTTAAACGCTGGGTTTGGAGCGTTTATTATTATATAAAGACACCACATATATTTTATATATATGCGGCATTAAAAAAACAAAACCACGTGGAATTAAGAATATTTTAGGCTTGCAACATAACACACTCTAAGAATCTGAGAAACTTAGTCTCAAGGCATACAGCTCCTGCTTCGCGGGGACTCAGTTGCTCGAGACACAATATATCGTCAGCAGCTTCCCGACACACTCTGTGGGGCTGTTTCCTCTGACAACGCTCCAGGGCTGTCAAGCGGGTCTACAGATATTATTTTTCTTCCAACTTTATCAGCCGTCATATCCATTTTGGGAACCTACATAAGTAATAATCCCCATTCCACCTAATCGCACTGCAGCATCGATGTTTGCTACCTGGTTTCGCTTCTCCTCCCCAAACGTACAAAGACATACATGGCGCCTTCATACAGTGATAAAGGCTCAAGACGGCGCTTATTAAAAAACAAAGCTGGCATTATTTCAACCCCCTTGACAGATTTTACCCGTGATATGGTTTTATTAGCCTTCTACCAGTATTTTGCTATAGTGTCCTAATGTCGTTTAAATGTTGAATTTTGACATAATCGTTGCCTATGTCAGGGACCCCCCATTCCCCCGGTAGGTGTGTCTAATATACTCAATACCTCAACAGCAATCGTTGAAGATCGTCCAGTCCACCTGCACATAAGGTTCCATTCTCAACTTCAAACCAAACTCCAGGTAAGAGTTAAAGGCCAACAGAGTCTGAATTGAATGACTCGGCGGGACCTGTAGACTTGCTTGAAGCAAGGTTATTTCGACGCGTCCCAGTGACATTGGTTTCAGTTCTAGCCAAGAGGAATGAGAACACTTGAGTCTCAAGCTACCCCGAGGTTCCGCAATAAGCTTCCAACATGATGGTCACGTTAATAGGAGCAGGACTTCAAATGTATGGCCGCGATTTACCGGAAGATTTCACTGGAAGATTCGATCGTGATTCGTCACTCAGGGATTGAATGCATGATTGTAGCCATGAGTCGTGACAAAGCTTTCGGCGGCTTCATTGTCAGACAGTCCAGGTTTTGAGACCAGGACCCAAGCAAGCGCCGTGTGCATGCAAATTTTCTACTGCTTCACTGCCTGGTGGGCGCGCGTGAGAGCTGTTATTATTGATTACCTTGCATCACTCCGTGGTCTGTAGATATTTCGGTCCGGGTGCCCCTAGCCACCCTTTCCGGGGATGGGAGGAAAATTCACAACCATCATCGAATTATATTTTATCGACGTTGACATTGCTGCATCCTCTAGTAATCCTCGTGTCAGCAATAATCAACGTGGAAAAACAACACTGCATTACTCGAGTTGGCTTCGACCGCTAAGTAGTTGTCCTAGTTGCTGTTCTCACTCCGTCTGATCTTCGATTATAGAGTTTTATGATCCTCTAACCAACTTCGGCTTCTGTGTGCTTATTTTCGGAAGTTTTGTTCGTCGATCTTATCTTCTGAGGGACCGTCGACCATCCCCACGGGCTCCGGGAGGATTCGGGTGCATGAGAGGCTAAGCCTTCACAAGGCTGATTTGCTACGATGAATGTTTGGGAGGCTGACGGCGTGAATGATGTGTCCGCGGAAACAAATGGCTCGAAACACAGACGGAATGCATTGACCTTGAGCATGATAGGAAATACAACTAAATACGTAGGCCACACTTATAATTGGAAGCGGAAGGAAACATTCCGAAATTGAATATCACGTGAATTCTCTCTATATCAACGACAACTGCAAGAGAAGGATCTGGGGCATTCAAAGAGATGACTAGTTAATACATAACGGGACTGATCTCACTCGTTCTTGAGGTCGTAAGTTGTTGTGAACAGCTCGAATATCCCGCTGACGCCATCACTACATATTCGGTTTCGAGGTGTGAGAGGTTAATCGTCACAAGATGAAATTGTAATTGGAAACTTGAAAAGTCCCGATAATGTGGCGATGTTACATACTTAAGTACCGAACGAGTGAACGGCTAGGCCTCAAGAATAATGATGTAAACAACGATGATGCATATCACGGCTCGTTTGATGACGCGTGCGACAAAGTAGAGCTCTTTCTAGGTTTCCTCGTCACAAGCAGAACCGATGAGCGCCACTCAAAATCCGAGGAGTTTCAGACATCCGTTCATTATTCATAAGGCTGCATACTTCTGATCAACGACGCCCGGGGTCCCTGTGCCAATCCGGAAGCTCCCGCCAGCCTAAACCAAGGGTCAAAACTCACACGAAGCCAATCAGATCCACGCATTGGATGCTTGATGCTACCGATAGAGTAAGGGTAACGAGCGCTAGGATGCTGCAGGGAGCTTCAAGCCTGAATCAAACGAGGCTTAGGTGCGGCCTCGATCCCGTCATGGTCATCCAAGGCCGCCGCCACTGCACACGTAGGTCGATTCCACTACACCGGAGTGTGCTGAAGTCTGCGACGCCTCGACCCCTTCAGGTGTCTCGCCGAACCACCGGACGTGGTGTTGGTGTGCCCAGAAACGCCCAGGAACGTCAGCGCCGTCCGAACGTTCAAACAACTCGTGAAATCGTCCCAATTGGCTCATCCCGGGCCTTGGCGACCCGAGACCACCTCGTGTTTCGAACCCCGCTGTCGGCCGCCACGGTGGAGCAACTTGGCCAAGGCGGGCTCAAATCGCATTTCGCGTCTCCCGCTTGCTCGGCGTCCCTTCTATACTGCCTGTCGGACATCAATGGCTCTCTGCCAAATCTCTGGATGAAAATGAAACGAGACTCGTAGGCGCGAGACCTAGGACTTGTGATGAGTTGAGGATACTTCATAATGAGCTCAGATTTTTGTTCAAAAGGCGACGCTCCCCTCGTCTTAACGGCCCCAGGTTCTCTCGGTAGCGATCTGTTCCGGCGTAAATATTAATTCCATTTCGATATTTCTCTTACTCTATCACATTGATTTTATTGAGCTGTGCTCTTTTGTCCAAAAAAAAAACTCCAATATGCGTTGCGCCATCATCATCTCCCTTGCCGCCCTGGCCGTGGCCGCCCCTATAAGCCAGAAGGTCGAGGCCCGCCAGGACGACATCGCCAGCATTCTGGCTGCCCTTCAGGAAGCGAACCCCGAGGACGCCGCCGCTGCTCAGGGTGCCCTGTAAGCCAATGGTCTCCCAGCAATAACTCGTACCGCGTATTGACTCTCCCAACTTTTTAGGTCCGCCGCTCCCCCAGCACCCGTTGCGCGCGCTGCTAAGGAGGAGGAGGAGGAGCAGCTGGACGCTGATGGATATGAGCTTGACACCCGTGCGGAGGAGGAGCAGCTCGATGCCGATGGATACGAGCTCGACACCAGGGCGGAGGAGGAGCAGCTCGATGCCGATGGATACGAGCTCGACACCAGGGCGGAGGAGGAGCAGCTCGATGCCGATGGATATGAGCTCGACACCAGGGCGGAGGAGGAGGAGCAGCTCGATGCTGACGGATACGAGCTCGACACCCGGGCAGCTGATGAGGAGCAGTTCGATGCCGATGGGTACGAGCTGGACACCCGGGCAGCTGATGAGGAGCAGTTCGATGCCGATGGGTACGAGCTCGACACCAGGGCGGAGGAAGAGGAGCAGCTCGATGCTGACGGGTACGAGCTGGACACCCGCAAGACCAAGGATGCCCAGGAGGAGCAGGAGGAGGAGGAGGAGGTTGCTGCTGGTGAGGAGGACGCTTGAATAAAGTAGCCGGCTTACCACATCCTGGGCAGGGGACCGGGATGTGACCATTGCGCCAGTGAGGGGGCATTCGCTGTGGTCGTTTTGTCTTCACTTAGTGACGTGATTGAAAATTCAGAACATAAATAGCAAACCGGTTAATAATCTTCATGGGGACCTGGATCGTCTTCCTATCATAGAGCATGTGCTCAATTACCTCCTCGAAACACGACTCGGAGTGTGGATTTTATTGATGCATTGTTGTATCATCTTTGTACTTTCATTGGCATTGCGTCTTCTCTTCTTTACTTTATGTTGTGCTTCTTTTTTTTGTTTTTGAAAAAAAAAAAAAAAAAAAAAAAAAAAAAAAAAAAAAAAAAAAAAAAAAAAAGAAATGCTGAGTCTTCAAGTTGAGAGCGTTTACCACTCTACGAAGGCGCCACAACACATTCTATATATCTGGGGGCTAGAAACAAAACTATTTATTCATGCATGCAGAAGTAGGAACAAACTCATTGTCGTCCTGAAACCATCTTGTCCTGTGCCTCAGGCCCCAGTGATCTTTTATCACCCGATAACCTCACGTCCGAGCTGTGATCATGTCCGCCTTGACATGTCATCACATTCAAGATCCCATCAGTAAGCTTATTCGAGTTTTGATTTCTCCAAGACTTCCCAGGCGGTCTTCTTCTGTGTCATCAAGTCGACCACCCTCTTCATCCTCATGCTCTCAGGAACGAGATCCACCAGAGGCAATTCGAAATGATACATCCAGAAGGGAGTGAACTTCCCCCACTGCCCACTAACACCACACCGTCCACCCTTCACAATATACCCTCCATTCGTGTCGGAGTCGGGTGATCCCCTGCTCGAGCTCAGGTTGCTGTCCTGACTTCTCACATCGCCAGGCACGACACACAGACAATCGACATGCCGTGTCACCTCACTCAGTTCCAGCTCTCAGGACAAGGTTCAAGGCCTTGGTCGCGCCGTAAATGACCATCCACGGCAGCCCAACAGCACCAGTGGTGCTCAGGTTGATGATGAGCGAACGCCTCTGCGTCCCGAAGGACGTGCCGTGCCCATCGACCGCGGGCCCGTTCTGCGTCAGCACAGGGACCACCAGCGCCGTCAGCCTCGCCATGAACCGCGTGTTCAGGTCGATCAGCACTGTTATTGGCACTGTATCTTCTCAAACGCTGGGTCTTGAGCGTTTACTACTGTATGAAGGCGCCATATACGTTTTATATGTATGGGGATTAAAAATGAAACCACTCAGGTCGATCAGGGCGTCTTCCATCTCCTGCGGCGTGGCAGTCTGCGCGCCCATGAGGATAGTCTTCACGAACGCGACCGTGCCTGTGGCCACCTGTTTGCTGTCCAGGCACTCGGGGGCGCCCACCTGCGCCGTCAGCCTCGCCGCCGCCTCGGCTAGTTCTTGCGCCTTGTGTGTGGCCCAGCAGGATGGGATGACCCCGAACCTGTTCTTGACGAGGGCCTGGCCGATGCCATAACCGATGCCCGCGCTATCGGCCGTGATGAGTTCATATGCCGTGCAGGATTGGGGCGACCCGGTGGTAGCTGGAGGCCTCGAGGGGCGTGGCTGGGGTGCGGAAGTGGGAGAGGAGGAAGTCGACGACGCGCTCGGCGGTGATGAGACAGTGATCGAGAGGTGAGGCCATTGCTTCAAGTTTCCCAGGCTGCGGGCGTCTCTGGAGGAAATCTACGGAAGACTAGCTGTATTATTTAGCGAGGACAAAGAAATTCAAGACAAGGAGGAAGGATGAAGGGGGGAGGGGGAGGAGTGGAGGAGTGGAGGAGTGGAGGAGTGGAGGAGGGGAGGAGGGGAGGAGGATGGGAGGAGGAGGAACATTGAAAGGGCAGGGTCAATTAGAAAAAAAAGAAAAACAAATTGGTTCAAGCAGGAATTGAACCCACGCGCTGGTCAGTAGGAAACATTGAAGTGAATGACAATGACCGTGTCCCAACATCTAGACGTCGCTTCAACCCACGAGCAGGTAGATCTAGAACAAAGGTTGAAGTTCGAGACATCCCTGATGAAGAAATTCCACTGGCCAAAAATAACCTGAAAGCTTCTTCTAGTCTTCAATATGCAAGAGTCATCAAGTCCAAGGAAGAGGAGGGGGCCAAAAAAAAAATGAATGCTTCTTGAAGCCAACCAGTTGACTGGTTGGAAGCTGTAATCACAAAGTTCCTCAACCATGCGGCACTGTTAACCAGAACTGAAAGTTTGCGAACCCAGTGAGGCATCAGTAACACCTCGTACTCCGGCTATTTATCCAAGATGCTGGTCCCCAGCCAGGCGCAGCCGTCGGTCAACCACTATGACGTCGGACTGTGTCTGGTATCGCACAACGAGAAGCTGGTGAATGGACCACTCGATTAGGATTGGCCACCCCCCAATTTCTCGCCTGAGAGCAAAGTCGCTCCCCTTGACCGCTGCGCCAAGTTGCCTTGTGTTTCGTTGAAAACATATGGTTTGGCCTGTTTATCAAGGCAGGGCAAACGAAAGCGACAGGGGTCTGGTGCCTCTCCTGCCATCCCCTCCCCCCCTTCCAAGCAAGCAACCTGCGCATTTTGACTGCCCTTCAAATGCTTTTTTTAATGTTGCCCAGGTCAGGTGATGGGCTCAAGCATGAAATCAACTTCACTCAAAACTGATCTAGAACTTCAAGTGGACGGAGGACCTCTCTATCAGCTGCTCCAGATCAGGACTACGAAATTGTGCTTGACCTTTAGAAGACCAATGCCCACTCACAATTTTCCAAGGCCCTGGTCAGTTCTGTTTCAATGTTCCGCTTGTGGTCTGTTATTGGAAGACAAAAGAAGTCTGTATACGAATCTTGGAAGTTGATTTCGCCCCGTGGGTGTGCCCTATGGCTTATGGGTGCGAATCCTCCATCTCGACGTCCTCGTCCTCTCCAACCTCGATGCGAGCGAGGCGCTCGCGCACCTCCTCCACCGCTCCCTCGCCCATCTCGACATCCTGGTCAGCGCCCGTCCCCTGAGTATGGGGCGCTGACCCCCCCGACCTCCGAACGGGCTCAATCACCGGAGGCAACACACCCCTGAACAGCTCCTCGTCCGCGTCTAGCCAGTCGTCACTAGCGGCTGAGTAGAACGCGTCGATGGCGTGCGCCAGGGGCCCGTGTTCCTTGATCTAAGAGTATTCAACAGACAGGGTCAGTACTAGTTACAGGTTTCACAGGTTTCAGGAAGAGAGTGACGTGAATGAGTGAGGCAATGAATACTTGGGCAGGGTCGACTCACGTTGAAGGGCTCGCGGGGCTGGGCGTGCCAGTCTCTGCGAGCTCGGCCGATTCGGAGGAACAGGTCGATGAAGGTGTCCTCCTCGACGAAGTCTCCCCACGACAGACGACCACGCAGGTCCGCCACCCAGTCCAAAGCATTGTCGAAGTCTTCGGTCCGGCCTGCGACGGCGTCCGCCCGAGCAGTCTCGAACATGGTCACAAAGACCTGCTCGACTTCGCGACGGGCGCTGCCGGGCGCGTCAGCCCGAAGGGAGCTGACGCCTCCGTGGTCTCGGAGGGCGTTGCGAACCTGGCAGTCCAGCCTTGCGTTAGTAGGGGAATGTAGCACGTGGGATGAATCTCGTGGGTGTAATCAAATGACGAACTGCGATGTCCTGACGCTCGCGCGACAGCAGAGTGGCGCGATCTGGCCAGAGGAAGCCAGCGCGAGGGAGGTCGGAGCGCAAGGTTTTCAGCAGGAGACTGGAAGTCGCAGACATCTTGACAACGGTCGATGGTGATGATGGTGTTGGTGGTGGTGATGATGACGATGACGACTTTGACAGCGCGGTTGAAGTTCTTGTGATCGTAGCTGTTGACCTGCTGCTGAGAGGGGCGTCGTTGGTTGGTGTGGTTGGCGTTGTTGTTGTTGAGGCTCGTTGCTACTGCCACCGCCGTGTTGATTGAAGGCGGCCAGAGTGGGTCAGGGGGGGGGGGGCACGGTGCAGGTACCTGGACGGTGTATCCAGCATTTATCTCTGTGGCTGCAAGCAAGCCGTGCTTTTGCATGTAGGAAGGCTCTCAGTGAAGGCAGATGTTGGTATCCAGGCCAGTGATAGATCCCTACCATGGGACGGAAGGGACTTGTTACTCAAGGAGGGACAGGATACCCTCACCTCCATCTCTCTCATGAAATTTCAGTTTCAACGTCTGTCACTCATTCTCAGCAACATATTGCTTTCACTTGATGGCCTCAACCTACGGCCTCCATGAGCTGCGAGCACATGGCAGTCATGCCAGACAACGGCATTCGTACATCGAACTCTCCACCACGTGTGAAAAAGATAATTGTCTTTGCTCCAGGATCTATCAAACCTGTATCGACCATGAGGATGTTCCCCCTTTCCCTTGATCGCGATGTTTCAAACACTTGGGACGGCCGTCTGAGGTCGTTTGCCAACCCAAGAATGGCTCGTCCTGACCTAGTGGAGATATGAAGTCGACCAACCTCTTTACAAATAGTGAAGTCGACCAACTTGTTTAGAAACACTGAAGTCTTGTATGAGAAGTAAGTTGTTTTATATATCACAGGCATGTATACATCTCGAAGTATGCTCATGTTCCGAATGCCATTTATGTACAGATAGATTCCGATTTTAACAGGCTAGGGATTAAACACATGCATACACACGCATCTATCAAACTATCAATTTCAAAAACAACCGCGCATCAGCATCCACGAGAATAGCGAAACCTAGAGAGTTAAAGGGATACTATAGGATCTTAGAATTCTTATTTATAGAGAAGAAGAAGAAAAAGAGGAGAAAAGATAAGGGTTAAAGAAATATATAAATAGGAAATCGGAGATTTATATAAAAGAAAACGGAGGGTACATAGGTACAAGTCCGCCCCATGTATGCTAATATATATACTTTTAATAATTTAATTTATTAAAATTAAAAATTAATTATTAATATTAATAAATAATTATTATTAAAATATAAAAGTTTATAATATAATAAATTTAAATTTATTTAAATATAAATTTAATAAATAATAATATAACAATTTTATTATTATTATTATTATTATTATTATTATTATTATTATTATTATTATTATTATTATTATTATTATTATTATTATTATTATTATTATTATTATTATTATTATTTATTATTATTATTATTATTATTATTATTATTATTATTATTATTATTATTATTATTATTATTATTATTATTATTATTATTATTATTATTATTATTATTATTATTATTATTATTATTATTATTATTTAATATTAATTTTTAAAAAATATTTAAATAAATATTATATTAAATAATTTAAAAGAATTATTATTATTAATTATATAAATTATAAATTAATAATAATAATTTAAATATATTTTTAAATGATCTTATCCTTATTTTATCTATATTTAAAAACATATATAATATTTTTATATTATAATAAAAAAAGAGTTAATAAAATTAAATTTTAAAGTAATTATTATATAAAAAGTTTTATAATAAAAAATTCTAATTAAAATATTTTATTATATATATATTATTTTAACGGCCGCTAATAACGGCTTTTAATATAATTTATATAAATAAATACTTCGGCCCTAATAACTTCTTAACACAATTTATCCCTCTTTATTTTTATCTAATTAATATTTAAAAGTAATTTTCGTATTATTTTTCTTACTTATTATAAGTAAATATTTATTTATAAGGTTAAAAATAAGGTACTTTTAACTTTAAAAATAATATCTGGCTCCCAGGTTTAATATATATATATATATATAAATATTTATAATTATAATTAAATAAATTAATATTATAACTTTTATTTAAATACATAATTAATTTTAAAAAATAATTAAAATAAAAAAATAATTTATAATATTTTATTTTTATAATTCTATAATAAAACTTTAATATTATTTTAAAAAATTTAAAAGTAATTTATTAGAAAATAAAAATAAAATTATAAGCTTATTCTTCTTTAAATTTATATTTTTATTATTAATAATATATAATTCTTTTTAATATAAAAAAGTTTAATAAAAATTAATATTTAAAATTCTTTTATAAAAAAACTATAAAATATTTTATATATAAACTTTAAATTAAAAAATAAACGAGTAATTTAATATAAAAATAATTATATAATATAAAATAGTTTATAGTTTATAATTAAAATTAATATAATTTTACATTTTTAATATTTTTATAAATAAATATTTTAAATTAAATTTATAATATATTATTTACTAATTTTATTATAAATTTAAATATTTTATATCATTTTATATATATTTATTATAAAGAAATTAATTTAATTTATATATTTATATAAATATTAATAAAATTTTAAATTTTTTTAAATATTTCTTTTTATATAATTTAAATTTAAATTATAATTATTTAATTTTTAAAAAATTAAATATAATAATTTAATATTATTGGTTTTTTAATATAATATATTTATTTAAATATTCTATTTTAATTTAAATAAAATATTTATATTTAAAAAATTATAATAATATCATTTTTGAATACTTTTTATATTTATTTTATATTATTATAACTTAATATTTATTAATTTTTAAAAAATATATTATATAATATATTAATATTTTTAATTATTTATAATAAACCTTATATAATTTTAAAATATTAATAAAATTAAAAATTTATTATAATATAAAAAATATTCTTTTTTTATTTTACTTTTAATATATATAATTTTTATTTTAATAAATATTTCTTTATTATAATAATTTAATTTTAATTTTTAATTATTTATATTTTATTAAAACTATAAATTTTAATAATATAAAATAATTATTTATTAAAATTTATTTATTTTAAAATTATATAATAGTTTTTAAATATTTATTTAAATTATATATAATTATATAAATTATATAATTAAATTATAATAAAAAGTAATATAGTAGAGCTTATAATTAATTTCATTTTATATAATATAAAAACTTAATTAATTATTTATTATATAAATATATAATAATTTATTTTATTATTATTTTTAATTAATAATAATTTTAATTTTAATATATAATATTTTTTAATAAAAATAAATTATAGAAATAAATTATAAAATTAATATAAAATATTTTATATAATAAATATTATTATATTTATTTTAAAATTAATTATTTTAATTTAATTTAAAAAGTTTTAAAAATATAATTAATTAATTAATATTAAATTAAATTATATATAATTTTACTTTTATTTTATATATATTTAAATATATATATTATATTTTATTATTATAATAATAACTTATATGAATATTATTTTTAATTAATAATAGTTTTATTTTTTAATATATAATATTTTTTAATATAAATAAATTATAAAAATAAATTATAAGATTAATAGAAAATATTTTATGGAATAAATATTTAAAATATAATATTTAAAAAATTATAATATTAAAATAATAATTAAAATATTATAAATACTTATAATTTTAATTCTATTATATATAAATAAAATTAAAAAATATCGTTTTAATAATAATATTAATTAAAATGTTATAATAAAATTATTTAATAAAATTAAATTTTTAAACATTCTTATTATATAAATAAATTTAATAGTAAAAAAGTTTTAATTAAAAAATTTAACTTTATATATATATAAAACATTATAATTAATTATATAATAATTTTTTAATTTTATAAATTAAATATAATTAAATTTATTTTTAAATATTAAATATTAAATTAATTTTAATAAATAAATTAAAAAATATAAATAATTTATAATATATTTATAAACTTTTTTTATTTTATATTAAATATTTAATATTTAATATTTAAAAAAGAAAATTAATAATAATATAAATAGAATGTAATATATTTATAGGTATATAGCCTTAGCCTTATGCCGTATAAATAAGACTAAGAGACATCACTCCACTCCTAACGGTACTTCTGACTAGAATTGTCGACATACGTAGCCTAAGGCCTTATCGTACCTAGAATGTTGACCCCCTATGGTATTTACTTGACTGCTTATGCTGGCATGCCCCCTTAGAATACCGCCGCCCCAATAGTTTGTCTGCGACACCCATTTAAAGAGCGAAGGCCAGCTGTGGTTGAACGTGATTTCATTACTAGAATATTCTTTTCTGTATAGGCCTATCTTATGGTAGGTGGCACTAAATTACAATGCGAAGCTTTTGAAAAGGTAGAGACTGATAGGAATCTATAGCCGATCATGATCTCGTCGCGGGTGGTCCCGTCTGGCGTCCCAATCATACGAACGATCGATACTGGCCCATCTGCTCGAGCGGCCACTTGACGACCTCCCTCCACCGGCGCGAGATGAGCCGCTCGACGTCCGTGGCGACGCTGACGCCCCACCCCTTGACGAACCACGTCTTGCTCTCGGCGCGGTACATGATGCAGCAGTAGTACATGATGACCAGCAGCGCGACCTCGTTCCGCTGCCTGACCAGCTGGATGTAGTCCTCGGCGATGGTGATGGGCCAGTAGGTCGTGACGCGCATCTCGGCGTCGTCGGTCGTGACCACCGCCTTCTCGATGGCGTCGATCAGCTTCCTGATCTCGAGGTCCACCAGCACCACCACCAGGTTGTCGATGTCCGGCTCGCCCTTGATCGCCTCCGACAGGCTGCGCAGCTCCTCGGCCAGCCTCGGCATGAACGCGTTGTTCTTGTTGTGCGTCTGGAAGTGGAACAGGTCCTTGAAGTAGCCGGCCTGGATGCACTCCTCCGAGGACTGCAGCACGCTGGCGACGCCCCTGTCGAGTATGAACACGTCGATCATGTCTTCGATGGTCGGCGGCCGCTGGCCCTCGATCAGCGGCGAGTCGTTGGGCCTGATGTTAGCAAACGAGGCAAACGCCCCGACGAGAAGCAGCGAGGACGCCATGAACAGGGCGTGGCAGTTCTCTGATGTGATGGCTGCGAGGTGGCCGCGCATTCCTTCGATCGACCGGTTCTGGTGCTGCGACGCGTGGAGAGAATGTTCGCTCCTCTGCCCCGGGAAAAGGTAGGCCTGGTGGAAAGCAGCCACTGCGAGGATCTGGTGGACCAGGAAGGGGTACTTGTACGCGAGCTTTGGGACCTGCACCTGCCAGACATGCAGCTCGTCCTGGGCCCTCGGGAGAGTTAGTGAGGTGGCGACACTATAGTGATGCATCAGTTCGAGATCCTGGATCCAGGCGGCCTCGCGCTCGCCGCCTATGGGGAGCATGAACTTGTCGAAGTAGGGGAAGGGGTCCTCGTCTGCCGAGGGCGGCGTCATCGTCTTGTGCCGCTCGGGATCGGGGCACAAGGCCGCCGTTGGCGTCTGCGCGAGCGAAGCGTCCGGAGGACTCAGGCTCTGGAAAGGAGAACTGATTGAATTGAAGTCGGGCAAGTCAGGCAGTGAGCGTCTCTGGATACGGAACTGTCAGACTCAATCATGTCCTGTCGCATCCCAGAGGCTGGATCTTACATGATCCAAGGTCGAAAAGCTGGTCTTGGAGCCCTCGGGGCTGGCTGAAGATGTCGTGATCGACTCGGAGTTCTCCCTCTCCCGCTGCTCCCGCTCCCTCGCCTCCCTCTGAAGGATCGCAGGGGGCGGGTTGTCCAACAGACTGCACTTCACATCGTGCCGTATACAGGCCGAGCAGGGCCTCTTCTCATCGCACTGGCATGCGGTCAGCTGAAATTCCTTGGCCAAGTCGGACCTGTGCGAAGGGACAAAGAGATCGAGGCATATTGGTGGGGAGTAAAGAATCCGGCACGGAGTGCCAGCGGGTGAGCTGGACATGGCATGTGGCACGGAACCTTCCGAGGAGCAGCGCAGTAGGTCACTTCAAATATTCCGTAACTCACCTTGACGCGTCGCTGCCGGCATCGCATACACCCATTCCTCGACTTTGTATATCCAAGTCGCGGCATGGAGACGGTGATTGTTCATCTAGATTGCTAGGTTGGTCCGATAGGGCGTTGGGTTGTGTTTGCGTTAGGTTAGCGAGAGCGAGAGCGAAGTGATAGTGACCCGGGACAAAAGGGGATGAGAGCTTTGATGTGACGGCGCTGGCCCACACCAGCGAGCGGATCAGTGGCCCCGGCAAGACGGATCAAGCAGATACAGTTCGTGTTCTCGGGAGAGAAGAGTGCCGGACGAGGTTGAAGATTCAAATACAAAACTCGAGGACGGTGAGGCCGCCTCTGGAGTGCATTGAGCTGCTTCGGATTCTTTACGTCTGGACTCGGCTAGACTTGACACATTTCGAGGTTTCGAGGGGCCCAAAGTTGCAACATGGAGGAGTCGAGGAGGGCCCGTTGGGCCGCCCACGCCCACGATTAGCGGACAGCGCTGATCTCGGACATGAAACCGGGTTAACTATGACGGGAGTTCCGCAGCGACCTATTCGTCCAACGGATAAACATAACCTGGCCTAGCTCTGCTCTCCTCGCCTCCAAGCCGCGACTCATTACTCCTCGACTACTGCACCAGAATCCAGAGAGCGTTTCTCAGCATTAGATTAGGATTGAGGACCGAGCGTGCCGCCCTTCTCTTTTTTTTTTTGACCCCCTCAAGCCACTGGACGTGCACCCTGCAGGCGTTGCGACTCGTCCACAAATAGGCTGGGTCCATACCGTGTTTGGGCATTGGCTCGCCCTCGACTGGGATCTCGGCGCGCGTTTTGTTTTACCAAGCCCTTGCAGGAGGGGTTCGGCGGCGAAGATATCTATATATACAAAGTCACCCCACGCTTACTTTCTTGGCTTCTCCTGCCGCTGAGAAAAGTTTTGATTCCCCTCACGACTTCTCATCACGGGACGTTCTCGAATGCCTTGCCAAGCCAGACTGTGTCCTTCAATCTTGGGAGACCACACCGTACATTTGCGTTCGAAGTGTCTGGCCTCCACTTACTAACAGAACGCTTCGATGACGTCGGCTAGTTGCAGCAGCTGACAGACGCTGCCTGCCCGTTGCAGGCCTAACCTCAATGCTCAGTGTTGTCAGAGCTGATTAAGCATCGGCTAAACGTTCTTGCAGCATCAATGGCAATTGACAGCGCGAAAATGTCTCGCAGGCTGGCGCATGACTTATGCGAAGTCTCTGGGTTAATGACTGTGTGAACGCCCTTTTATGCAGTTCTGTTGACACGGTGTTTGTTCGTGGGCGGAAGGTCCCGCGGGAGGGGATGTCTGTGGACATTATCGACTGAACTCTGGCAAAAAACAGATTACACCAATTGTAGCGCTGTCGCTGTTGCAGTCAACGATCTGTCTGTGATGATGTCTATAATTACAACACTTCCTTGACCAATGCGGAGCGTTCGATCAGCTTATGGATGGGTGCTGCCAAGGACAACGACGGGTTTTGGGTCACAGTCCGTGCTCGAGGTTGTGGTTGGACTCCATGGTCATCGAGAGCCCAATACCAGTTTCCCAGATGCAAACATCCGAGCAACTATGGAGACAAAATGAGCTCAATCAACGACTAACTCTCACGAACAAGCTGGTCCTGAAGTCACACGTATCTAGCCGCTAGACGTCAAAAACACCTGGGCACTTGCACTTGCAGTTCAGGTCGTACTTATTTAAGTTAGGTACGCAACTCACTGGTAGTATTTGAAGTCCTCTCTGCGGTCCGCTCTGCTGATGAACCATGAGCATGTGTGACGTGTAGAATCTGAAAAAGAACACCCGCATTTAATGTCATGGTTATCTAATATTTCCTTTTTGAGCACCCAGGTACCCAGGTATGTATGTAACGTACCCAGCAATACCCCCTTGCCAAGATCCCATAGTGCCACATGGGATGAATGCTTGACTGAAGTATTGTTGCGTTGTATAGACAAGGGTAGGCTGATAATTACCTATTTAAGTACCTAGGTAGGGAGCTAGGTACGGTGCCCTAGTGCCATAGTCAAAACAGTCAGGGAAGTGACAGTCCTGGACCCTATCTGATGCTAGCAAGTGCAAGAGCCACAGCATTCCTGGTAATGATGAATAGACCATCTTTTGAATATATCACTGTCAGCTCCCAGACCCCTACAAAAAGGACCCTGTCTCGAGAGTCTTTGCTTGCACGAAAGAGGGATGAAGTGGCTGAGAAAGAGTTGATGTTCTCACCTTTACGTGGCCGAGAGAAATCTCATCCAACCACTCAGTCATGACAAAATGTTCCGGCCAGGTCTCTTCATATCCAATCCGTGCGGGGGGAACACCTAGACTAGCCGTCGCAAGGCCGTGTCTCCAGTGGATCACCGTCTCGTCCGCATGGAGTATCCCCAAGGCATAGACGCTCACGCGATCCGAGAGCTGGCCGTGGGCTGCCCAGAACCTGGAGAACTCTCCCTGCGTCGTGCAGGTTGCGATCCCGCACGCCGCCCACAAGATGCAGTAGTCGGTGGATGGATAGCCGTGAGAGCTCACCCATGCCAAGCAGGCTTGCATGTTGTCCCGGTTCTGCCGGTCCGTCTCGCTGGCTATGTCGGCCTTGATGCTATTCAAGCACTTGCGCCACAGCTCCGCGTCCTCCTTGGTCGAGCAGCCCGCAAAGGTGTAGGTGGGTGGTGGCAGCCATGCTCGATGCATCGGAGTCGCGAGCGGTGGATCGTCGTCCCATGAAGCCCGCCACCTCTCTTCCCGCTCGGTCTGAACCATCTGCCAGCGCAGACACATGGCGGCATCTTGGTGATCAATGTCATCGGGCTGTGGATTGATGAGCAAATGGGTCCATCGGCGCTTTTGGGATCACACTGACCACAACAAAAGTTCCTTCGCGGTGTTTTTGGAACTCGGCTGGTCGCATCCGTTGTTTGAACTCGGAGTATGTCTCCCGTGATTCCTGCACCACGATTCCATATGTGGCGCGCACAATAGACTGACGGTCGGGAAGGCCGTGCCTGCGTATGAACAAATCGCAAGCTCTCTTATTGATTACGCGCGCGGCTTTCACCCGTCTTGACCTCCTCAGAACCGACCCCAGAAGGATAGCCATGGCTGTCCCCAAAATCCCCCAGCCAGTCCACGCTCCTCTTTGCATTTCCTGGCAAGAGACCACACCGCTTTGTTCGATAGGAGGAGAATGAAACCGGAGTGTGAATGGGCCGAAGCTTAGTTATTTCTGCAATTGATCCCCAAGAAGGCTGGACTTCATGCTTTATTGGTATTAAGTCGCTGCCTATATCGCCCTGTGGCCATCATCAGAGTCCGCGTAAGCTGCAACGCATCTCCAAGGCAGACGCCAATGTGCTTCCCACAAACCACACTGCTGCGAATTGATGCCTATGAACATTTAATTATTTGAAACTTGGTCAATCAGAATCGAACAACTGCTAAATAAGGTCTTTGGGACTGATTTGTACAGAAATGTGGAAAGTTGAATTCTCCGGACAAAGCTTTTGCTGCCCTCTGGAACTATTTTGCGTCTCACGTGGCTATATTCAACTCAATTCAGACAGAGATTATTTACATGCTTTTTCCGTTCTAGGAATGTCGCTACCTAGGTACTTAGGTAGCCTTTCAGGGTCATGTGTGCGACTGTCACTGGGCCTGGGCCACAATGCCACACATGTCCTGTAGTACCACTGCTATCAGTTTTGTGTTTTTTTTTTTTCTGCATCGCTGGCTCTCCCAGCGTATGCCATCGTATAAACAGACCGCATGCGCCTTTTGATGTATACAGGGAAAGAATGAAACTATTATCCCTATCCTGGATGAAATTGGATGACCTTAAGGATAAACGTAGTGTTAAAAGAGACACAGATAATGTTATACTAGTAGTAGCTATGTATTTAGCGCTGTTATGTCAATTAGTCCTACCACAACTGTTAGTTACACAAAGGGATGCAAGCACTAGCTATACGGTATTATGCGAAACCCGAATCAATGCCAATGAATCCCTTGGCCATTCACCTAGACACAACTTAAAAAACACTCATTAATCAACCTTGGAACAGCTGGTTAGAGCTTGGCACCGAAAG
The DNA here is from genome assembly GCA_036986855.1 of Diaporthe destruens. Taxonomy (NCBI): domain Eukaryota; kingdom Fungi; phylum Ascomycota; class Sordariomycetes; order Diaporthales; family Diaporthaceae; genus Diaporthe; species Diaporthe destruens. The sequence continues at coordinate 653,022 of BTXE01000002.1, forward strand.
TCGATTGCCATCTCGCGGCCAATACCTAGGTATAGCACGCACAATACATAGTCAGCTCGTCGTATGGCCCAGCATAGCTCATAGGCACACGAACAGCGAAGCACCGGGCAAATTGCACACCTATTGGAATTGAATCCAACTGACCTTCCATATCGGGGTATATACATGCCTAAGACAAATAACGTGCAAGCCATTCTCTAAACCTCCTTAAAAACCAAGCAGGACAGGAGTCACTGGGCAGACGATAGAAAACCAAACAAGGAGGGGTGGTACTATTCCCTCCCTTTTCCGAGAATGAGAAAAAAGCAACTCTAACACAATTTTCCTGCCGACGCCTACACGCATGCTGACAACATGGCCTAGTAGCCATTCAGGTGGGGGGTATCGTAACATGCTTCCAAGGGTGTTCGCAATGGGTTCGAACCAATGGCTCCTGCTCACTCACTATCTGTCTGCCGGCTCCTGACGAGTCTGCCCATGGGGCCAAAAATCTCCGCCCTGCATATATGTGCTCATGTGTAATGTCGCACGTCACATCCATCCACCCACCACTTCCTTCTTTCCCCAGCCCCCCCCGCCCGCACCTCAACGCCCAGGGTGTCGTTCGTTTTACATGTCCATGACCAATTATTCCCGGCCATTACCGTGGGTTTCCCGCCCCCTCGTCTCCGCGTGGTTTGCCCCACCCCCTCGCGAATGCATATGTCGCGCGTCAGATGCAACGCAACCCAACCCAACCTTCGGTACTGCACCCCTTCTCGCCCTGTCTGTGCGCCGTCCCTGGCCCCTGGTTCCTCGGGTTCTATTTTTAGGCCTACGACGTTTTCGAAAGCAGCGCTTTGTTCCAGGCGTGAGGGGGGCCACCCACCCCCCAACCCCATATATCCTGCCATTGGGAAGAGATCTTCGACGCAGTGGGGGGATAAGGTGTGTCAGCGTGTAGGTTGGGTACTCGGAAACGTATTGATGTTGCATGGCGTCCGTCCGAGGGGGGAGAGAGGACTGATGATACCGCTGCTGGTGTTTGTGTTGGTTATAATTGGATGATATTGGATGGCTGCCTGCATTCGTGTGCGTGAGTGTGGGTGTGAATATGTAGGTGTCTCCTCAGAATTTGTGGCACCCAGCCGGGTTATACAACGTGGTTGGTCCCTATTTTTCTCTTGTCCACCCCTATTCTTCGATTCGGCAATCGTCATCGATCATTCACCGGTGTGGCTCTGGTTGTGGTAAGCCATCATCATCGACCACTGACCCCCCTGGGAGGGCACCGTGCCGCCCCCCGTCCCACCGCCGCCCGGGTCGCCTGAGCCCCGCTGCTCGCCGCCGAGCGGCATGAGGGCATGGGCGTTGGTGCCGTAGCGGTCTTGAGAGGAGTGGGCCACGCCCATCGCGATGGCGCTGGTCCACTCGTTGGGCCACGGGTTGCCGCTGTTCGGGACCTGCGGCACGGCGGGCATGCCGTTGGGCGCCCCCGGCCCCGTGTTCATCCACCCTGCCTGGGCCTGCTGTTGATGATGGTGCGTCTGGCTCGCCGCCGCCGCCGCGGCCTGTTGCGCGTTGTTGTAGCTGACCATCGGGTTGTGAGCTGCTTGTGGCGAGTGCCCCGGGGGCGTATGCGTCATCTGGGCTGCTGCTGCTGCCGCCGCCGCCGCCGTCGTGGCGTACAGGTATTGATGTGCGGGCTCCCCGGTGACTGCTGGCATGTAGGAGGACTGCATGGAGCTTGATGCAGATGTTGGTGTCGATATGCCGGAGTGTGTGAGATCGGCGTATCCCATCTGGGAGTAGGCGGCGCTCGGTGTGGTCATCGAGGTGTTGTAGTAGGGCGTGCTCGCCATGCTCGGGGCGCGATGGATCGATAACTGCTCCGTCGCGTTCACCATTGAAGTCGGCGTGGTGCTGTTGGAACGCAGCGACGGACGCCTGGACGTTGCCGAGCCGAATCCCTCCTGTTTCATGTTGAGATTGTGTTGCGGATGAGTAGCGAACTGTGACGTCGGCGTGCTGTTCGTGCTGGCGTTCTGGTTGGTGTTGTTGTTACGCCTTGCTCCCAGGTCGTTTTCGATCGAGGCAACGGTGCGGTCGATGACGTTGGTAATCTGTGGCATTAATCGAGACTCGGGGCCTGGGATATCTTATGAGCAAGTGAGCCAAACGACTAATTACCTCATACTGGAGATGGGGGCTACTCACCGATTCCGAGGTATTTTGTCACCTCCACTATGACGGATAATCCCATGTTTATGTCGGTCTTGAGATTGGTGAGCTCGGCCATCGTCATGTCTGCCCGTCTCTCCCAGTGAGCGGTAACAATTGTGAACAAAGCTGCCACGTAGACGGCTAGTTGGTACCATGTTGTGTCAAGCGATTTCAGCCTTGACAATTCGCTCGCAATTCTCAGCAGGCCCCTCGCTGACTCCTCGGAGACTCTGGCATTCTCTGCAATGACGTTGGGGTCGGTGCTGACGCAGCGAGATGGGTGGCGTAGACAAAACATAAACTCGTGGTTTGAGCCCGCCAGGTATGACGCCAGCATCTGGTTTTGTGGCTTGCACTTGTCAACCTGCAGGTCCTCTGGGAGCTCTCGTTCGTAGTTCCGGAATTGTTGCTCTAATCGCTGCACGGACGCCATGTACTTGTTCGGGTCCTGGCGCACAGAGTATACATTGTTCCACAATTCCATGAAAAGAAAAGCCAGCTTAAATCCGGCATAGCCCACGAGCCAGGAGCATTCGCCTATCCTTGACGGGTCCGTGATGCCGCTCTCGTCGATACATTCGTCGGGAATTCGGATCGGCAGCTCGGTGTCGAAATCGTCGGCCCTGATCGGCATGGGCTTGCCTATTCTGCCGTATAGTATCACAACTATAACAAATATGCTCCACCAAAGACGTTTCCGCATCTCGTTTTCGAGTGTGGTGGGTTCGTCCTTACCGAGAAATGCACGATGGAGGTTCATGTCCATGGCTCGCGTCCATGTCAGGGTCGCCATCAGATAGGCCGGCCCGGGTTTTGGAAAGCCGCGACAATGAATTAGCATCAGCACTAATGCCTGAGTAGACGGAATAGACATTTCGGACCCCAAGTCCCATGTCTTGTCAAGGCACCAGTGGTAGTGCCTGTTTGAGAGCTCGTTTAGCTGCGCTTTCCTCTCTGGATCTTCGCCGTCCCGCACACTGAACTGGTAGTACATGATGGCGAAGACCATGTGCACGATAGCAAGCTCTGCAGTCGATGCTTTGTAGGTTTGATCGTCGTATATCCTTGAGAGCTACGGTATCGAGTTGTATTAGAAGATAGCCCTGCATCCGCTCGTTCACGAATAAGTGGGACAACATTACCAATCTGAGATAAGTCGGCTTGTGAAGAACGGGCATAAACGGGCCAAGCATCACAAAGAACCACTCGGAGTAACTGAAAGCCTCTTCTCTCGCCGGAAAATGGATTTCGAGGGGCGGGTTGACCTTGGATATCGAGTTGACAAAAGACTGCAAGGATTTATTATAGAGCGGGGTGCTGTTCGGAATGCCTGGCGGTGGGCCGTCCACATCCGGGGCGTTGAAGGATGTGATGTCTATCGTTGTTCCTAGTATGAAAAGCTGAGTGCCATTGATACTACACAAGGGTGCGCCGCCGAGACGGCCGTCGGCTGTCCTGGGATCTGCGGCCGGGAGGGAAGATGCCTGCTGCGTGCTAGAGTAGCCCATCATTGATCTCTCGGGTTGGCGGCCAGTATCCTTCACCCACAAAGAGAAGAATTGTGTCCATTGGTCCTTGCTTGGGTCGTTGTCGGGATCCATGGACGTGCTTAATCCATAGGGCGGAGTCCACTGCCACGGTCGAACCTGAATTCCTTTGTCTTCGAGCAACTTCTCCATGTCACGCAGCCGGGTCATCATGTCCTTTTTCTCGCGCTCAAGCTGTTGCAGATAACCGCGGCGCTCTGTGCGTCTGGTGACACGGTCGGTGACATAGCATTCGAGGTTCTGCTGCGCGCATGGGGAGCATCCTTCGGGTAGTCCATCGCATCGGATTTTGCGAACCTAGATTCCATACATACAAAGACAAAGTCAGCCTGACGCACAGCCAACTTTGCGATTAGATTCAAATGTTCAGTATAATCGGCCTCCTCTTAGACATAGCCTCTTCGGCCACCTGTTCCACGTGCGCGTTCGCATCGTCATTTCTGAGGGGCGAAGTCGGTTCTGACAATCGTTCCCGCTTTTGATGCCAGCGCATGCACTGTGATGGCTCCATGACGGTTCCATGATGCAAAAGCTCCCAAATAACCGGGACCAGGTGAGTTGTCACACTTCAAAGTCTTTGATGGGAGGCGCATGCCGACCTGCAATGGGATAAAGAAGAGTAGCAAGTCGGTAAGACGACGCACCTTGCAGCGATCGCACGCCTGTCCCGTTCGCGTGTACGATTGCAATTTGTCCTTGACCACCTCTGAGAAGTCCTCCGGCCCTCTCTCGAGACGAGGTAGCTTGACCTTGGATGTGCCAGGGAAGTTTTCCTGAGAAGGCTCGCCCACCTCGCCAGGCCGCTTCGAAAGTCGCCCTGAAGGCATTATCTATCCCCAGTACAACGCTGGTGGCGGCCGACCGGTCTGCGACAGGTGTGCTGCGGTCAGCCTCCCTGTCTGCCTACTAGGTGGGCTTCCCCAGCCTGGTTCTGACTGCTTCTTCAATTGATGTGGTGCTTATCGATGGATCGGTCCCACTTGGCCGGTGATATCTTGGTTGTTCCTCGCCAATCGACAGGACGTGGCGTTGACCGCGAATCCGGAGATGCTCTGATGCCGAGAATGAGCGGACGTGGGTCGATAACTCCCCGTGGGCTTGCTGGGGCGTGGTAGGCTCCTCGGATGGGGGCCTGGCGGGCGAACAAGAATTCTACCTCCTCTCGGGGCAACTCTATGCGCACCACACTGCGCGGCTTCCGGGGCTCCTTCGGTGCTGGGTGAGCACTGGATCGACGGCGAATCCACGACCCCAACGGCAACACCTTCTCTATGGAGAGGCTCCGGAGCCGTTTCCGTGGCAGTTGATTGGTCTAATAGGGCTCTTCCGGGGTGAGACAAAGCTAGGTTTAGAAATGTAAAGGGATGGCCGTCTATGCGGCCGTCTGCGGAGGTGTTGTGTCGGTCGCACAAGCCGGGGTGTTCGTTCGGTTGGGTGGGCGTTTAGTTGGCTAAGAAATCTTGGGTAGCAGACAGACATCGCAGAGCTGGCCCAAAGAATATCAAGGATGTCCAGTGCTTGTGGAGCGGACCGCAGTGGCACGGAGAGAATAAGGTGTTTAAACCTCGCGGCAACGGCGCTGATAGGGAGCTAGAGCAGAGCCGGGGGCGAGGGAGCAGCCGTCCGGGGGAAAACGCGTGCCTAATAGTGTGTAGGTGATTGTATCGATAGGCTGTCCAGTCTGGGCGAAAAGCACCGAAGCCCACTCGAAGGAGAAAAAAAAAGTCCAGGGGGGTCGCAACAAGAATCAAGAGCGCTCGTTGGTCACAGGTCCAGATCCAGCACTCTCAAGGGATTGGGTGTGTGTAATTCGTGAGCGTGCACACCCTCGTGGAAGTCCAGTCCTCCTACTCTATGCATGCCAACAGGGGACGCACCGAACTATTATCACATTCAGGCTCACTTCATCAGTGTAAGCTGTGCGCGCACATACAGAGCACGGTACGCAGTAGGTGTACCTGTGGTCGACTTGGGCACATATACACTTGTGCACCGTACAAGGCCCTGTGTTTGGTTGCCGGCATGCCCAAATTTTTGGAGCTTTTGCGCCGCAGGTGTCGCCCCAGTTGCCTGCCGTTGCCAAAAAGAAGGGGGGGAGGGATGGCAGTGGATGTATTGAAGGTTACCTATCGCCACCGGCCTGTGGATGCCGCCCAGGTTCCACAGTTGGACCCCAAGGTCCCCTCTGACTTCGGCCGATTGTACCCTGCCTGCAGTTCGTGCCCTTGGAATCGTATCCAAAGCGCTGGGAAAGTGGGCTGCGCTCGAGTCCACCGGAAATTGCAGCTCTCAGGGATACCGAAGCTTATTGGTCACCTGTGGAATGCCCACGCTGTCTTACTCACTGCTTGGCTGTCTGTCTGCGTACATAGTATGCAGAAGGCGTGGGAGAATGACTGATATCAGACCAGACGGTCGAACGTAGAGGGAGGAGGGCTAGGGAAAGAAAAGATACGGCAGCTCTGTCTCCTGATGGCTTTTCCCGTGGTTGTAATCACCGGCGTCTGGGATCAGGCTTGTGGGCGGTGACATCCAAACATTGGCAAACACTGGGCATGTCCAACGTCACAAAAAGGTCACGACCATGCCAGCAAGGAGGATCGGGTGAGCACATTGTGTCACTCGAGTTGTGCGGTAGCTCCAGCAATGCACGAAAAGTATGGCATGGTGTAGCCAGCAGTGGGGGGCCGCGTTCTCTGCGTGTTTTGTGGGACTGCGTGTCTCTGTGCCGGCTGCCTGCTGTGCGACTGGATCGACCACCTGTCATGCTGGGCTCAGGCTTGAATGGTTGGACAGGAGGACGCAGAGGCTGGCTGGCAGCCAGTGGCAGGCCAGACGGGACACGACTCTGGCTGGTACACTGGCTGGTACAAGGTGCCTGAGTGCTTGCACGTTGTGCCAATTTCTGCAGATCCCGTCCCAAAGCTCGAAGCAATCCCGAGATCTGAGCCCCTCGTGGCCTAGGCGTTGATCTGTCAGATGTCGGGATGCCCCCCTGACACTGGCTAGCAGGTCTGCTGTGCAGTAGACAGGTTTGCCGTGCGGACAGACAAGTAGCTAGTACACCATGCCGCATGTATGCGTGCGAGGCCATGCAGGTGGAGTCGGTCCTGCTTGGGTCCTTGACAGGCGGTCAACGGTCTAGACCAAGAGACGATGCGGCTGGGACAACCATGGACGGGCAGATCCTTGCCCATCTCGTGCTCGAGTGAAATGAATGAGTCTCCGGTGTGGAGGTGCGGTGCGTACTGTGTAGCAGCCTCAAGCATGCCCTCATATAGTATAGCCCAGCTAATAAGTTGGACACCAATAGCCCCCACATTGAAGAGCTGGAGGGTGTGTACTTTGGTAGTCAAGGCAGGCTCTGAGAACAGTGGCACGTTCATGCAAGGTGTGGCTCCCCAAATCCACGAGATCGAGCCAGTCTCGCAACCCGTCCAGTGACCAGATGCACCGGATCGGATCTTTCGGGCCAGTTTAAGGCTGAGACAGGCGGGAGGGGACAGGGGAGCATCCGCCAGGGCATGCCAGGACAGCGTCCGAGGCATGGCGAGGAGACACAAGGTGCTAGTGTCGTCTGGCCCTTGGTACGGGGCAGTGTAGGTGCCCAGGTGCACGGAAATCTGCGGTGGCCGTTGAGTGGCCGTCCACTGGTCGCGGCCGCTCACTCTTACTTGGGTCTCTTCCCCACCAGGGACTCCCCATGATCAGAGCACTGGCGCAAGCTACGGGTAGATACACACAAGGCTTATTTCTTGTGGGGGAACCCAGCCCGCTCACGAGCTTCCATCGGGGTATGGAAGCTTTCGAAAACTCGGGACGACTCAGCTCCCGGCTTCGATACTACCTTCAAGGACAGGCATTGCTGGCCGGTTGGAACCAGGAAGTCCGCCGGGTTGGCCGGCGGCGCCGGTGTTGTCTGGTGCCCCTTGACAGCTGTCAGTGTCAGTGTCAGCGACAGCTGTGCCCCGAAATGAGGCCCTGGGACAGATAAAAGTCGGAACTTGACGTTGGAAGTCTTCATATCATGTCCGTCTTCCGTCTTCCGCTCTCCCACCGCGCATCATGTCTTATTACGGCAATTGTTGCTTGCAGGGTATCCCCACCGGATCGAGATGAGCTGATCAACATATTGATTACTTGCTAGTGGGGTCGACGATCTGAAATGGGGTATTAGTGAACAAGTCCTGGGTCAGCCACGGTTAGATTCCGCTTTGTGTATGCCCCTGGCCGCCCCCATCGAGAGTGCCAACCAGCCCGGACGGCCTTGGAAGCCCACACACGCGCATTAGCATAGCCACGACCAAACTCCCCGAGCCCTCAAGGGACGGTGGTGTACCTCAAAGTAGCATTGTCAAGCCCGCCCCCGACCGGTAAACGTTCCCAGGGTTCCTTCGCCCGGGCGAAATCTGGTGTCTCTCGCCCGAGAAGCCCATGCGGCATCGCGCAACAATAATCGAAAATACGGGGGTCGTACTTGTGTTTGCCGGGCACGGTGATACTTTTTCGTAAGCTCGACGCCAGCGTTATAGTCCACACCCTACGTAGTGATCTTCTCTTGGCTGGGGATTGCTGTGTGCATACACTGTACTGTGTAGGGCGTGACGTCGCATGCCGGGCTCCCGGACGGGCCCGATCTGGCATGGGCCCAAGGTGTGCGAGTCAAGCCCGTTTATTCAGCCCTGAATGGGGATCGGGGGAACTGAAAAAGACAAAAGGAAAACAGAAAAACCCAATTCCATGGAAGCTACGTGGCGCCTCCAGGGGCAAACAGAGAGGAGATCTCAGTGTTTCCCAGCTCTCAAGGAGATGTTCCGTAGAAGCGTGAGACTGGGCGTTGTTGTGATCGTGGCCCGTACGGAGAACGCTGCTGGGTCCTTGCTGTTCGCGCCACACCCGTGTGTTTCCACTAATCGCTACGCCGAGGTAACTCGCAGTTTGCCCCCAAATCAGTTCAAGTGGCACCTGCAGCTGGCCCGCGAAGGGGTTAAGTGTCCAGTGAGTGCGCGAGGTTCCCACAGCGTGACAGAGGCATGAGGTTGCCAATCACCTGCAGTCGAAAGCGCCCATGCTACTCCGCACATGGAACATCAACATGATGTGCCTTTGCGCAGCCAGCACAGGGTCCACAAGCGTTGTCAGACTGCACGAGGGCGTGCCAGTGCGAGTCTGTTTCTTTCGAGATCGCCTCCGGTTCGCACCGGGCCGGCTGTACACTGTACAAGACGCTTTCCTGTGTTCCAGCAACAGGGAAACCGAAGATTACCGTCGCCATGCAGGGACATGGTCAAGCTGCTAGCCCGCTGAACAGGGACGAGCCATTCAATAACCAATGAGCCCCGCCATTGTGCCCTCGGAACTTTTTCCGGTTCTTGTCAGTGGGCATGGAAGATTGAAGGCAGTCGATGTTGACTCCAGGACCCAAAAGACCCAAAGGATCACCTATGGCATCATGTCCCGCTCTGCCTCTATGATGAAGTCCACACATACCGGCACGGTACAAGACTTGTCACTTTATAGCACAGCCCTGGCAAGATGGAAAACCTTGTCCAATCCCAGGCCCTGGCCGCCGACGTGCAGAGGGACCCCGATGCCTAGGTACCCGCAGCCGGTCGTGTGAATCTTCCAATTAGACTCGATGCGGAGTAGTATTCGCAATTCCAAAAAGAGGCAGTATGATGGAAACTATGAAAATGACCTGCGTCATGACCAAACAGGCGTCGATCGAATACCCACCGTGCAAGGGGAAAGCCCAGCAGCCAATGGAAAGATGCCTACTCAGCCGCGCTCGCCGGACGCGTCTCGTGGATCTCCTGGCCCATCATCCCTAGCTGGGTTCGGGCAGGGGGTCCAAGTCAGGGTCTGTGTAGGGATAGACTGCTCGGACTCGTCCCCGACTGTGGATAGCTAATAAGCATTCGTAGTCGGCGATGGACGGGGACGGTCGCTAGTTGACCGGAATCGTAGGCTGAAACAGGAGTACACAAGACCGGCCTACCTCCCGGCGGCACGACATCGACCACCGACTCCGCCCGCCCACCTCATGTATCCGTCTTTTTTGTCAATAGTCGGCCGGCACTTTCCTCATACAAAATAGCGCACTGGCGCTAATAACCAACCGGCACAGACAGCCGAGTCAAGCGCCTGTGCATCCCACAAACCTCTTGTCAAACACCCCTATCTGGGTCTATCCCAGGCCGGGAGGCATTGTTGGGACGCCTAATCTTTTAGCGAGTCCCGGTGCTTGGGTGTCTCTAATCAAGCAAGGAGGTTCAAGTTTCCAGCGTGCAACCGAAAACGACTTGTGTCCGTCACAAACAAATTCGATGCGGGTACCTAGGTAGGTATGAGGCCCTCCACGTAGTGACTGCCTCGATACGATAGCATAATACTAGATGTTTGTAAAAACACTCTGATACGCTCAGGCTGCCCTGAGGGTCTTCTAAGAACTTGATTTCAAACTACAGAGTCTTTTCGGGCCTTCGGCCAGCCCGGAGGCAGCTTCGAAAGTTCTAAACCAAGGCAAGTTGGTTACTTTGCAGCAAGCCTGCTCTCATCCGTACACAAACCCTGCGGACCGCGCTGAGTGCCACATGCCTGCCTGGCGGGAAACAACTATTGTCGGTAGGAATGCCGTCGCACAGGGCACGTAATTAGACTGACAGGTCGCACTCGCTTCACAAGCCTCTTCCACTCCCGAACCAAACTTTCCAAACTTGATTGTTATGAGAGACATCCATGGAACTCTAGGCTGAATTGTGAGCGGCAGACGATCTCGACCGTAGGGTGAGTGGGGGGCCAGTGGTACATGGGATTCGACATGATTGCTCACCCTTCGGATCCGAAGCGCACCCTGAACCCGCTCGTACCTGTCTGGGATCGGCTTCCCACTTTTGTCCACTTTGTCTGGGTCCCAAGCCTTGGGATCCCCTGTGGACTGGGTCAACGAGACACTGGGACACGAGGGGTCTCCCAAGTTTCCCCGGTGCCATGTCTTGCACAGTAGAGGAGCGTCGGCCGCGGGCAGCGACATGCTATTTCCTATTGGATCAAGTGAGCCACATTGGACTGAGCTGGCAAGACTAGATCTGCGTGTACCGTATATCGGCGAGATCCATGGCTTTCTCCGTCTGACACGGAGCTCTAGGAGGCGGGCCCCTTGGTCGTGTGCCCTACATGGTGCATGATCAGAGGCGATCACACAAAAATGCCTCGCAATGACAGCCCAAAGGGCACAAGACAGCTACCGCTACTGATGAGGGGTACCTTGGAGGATCCATTTTGTGATCCAAGCCAATGGAAACTGTTGAGCACACAATGTGGGCGAATGGGTCGGCACTGAGGCGCCTGCAACGTAGCCACCCCCGTCCCACGCGGACAAAAAGCAAGCTTGGATCACAGCTGGGCCAGGTAGGTGCAGTACCCTCCCGGCATATCAAATGCTGCAGGTTGCTTTCCACTGTGTGGGATGTCATCCAGGGGTCAGATCATGGCCCCTTCACACGAGGGAAGTGCATATGAACCCCGGCCGCGATGCGGGACTCGGACTAGGCGCTCAACAGTCTGAGACGTTACGGTTGTAGACGTTTCTGGTTGGGGAGAGACGGAGAAAGAAACAAAAAGGATTACATGAAAAATAGTAGAAGAAGCAACTGATCCTGAAAAATACAAGACAGTTCTCAAGAGTGGCCTCCGATGATCCGAATAAGGCTGCTACGTCAGAGTCCCTTACTAGCCGTCTCATTTTACCACGAAGGTTTCCACACTGCCGGCTGGGATGCCCGGGATGCTACATTCGGGCAACTACATGTAGTACCATGCAATAACACCCAAGCCCGGAACTTTCAGGGGCAGTGAACAAGCGAGTCTTTTTCCTCAGGGCATACCCTAGTTTTGTTTGAGAATCCATCCTGCCTGACGCACAGTGTTAAAAAGTGCCAGTGTATTCGCCAACCCATGACAAGAACGTCAGTCGTATGAGACTGATTAGAGATGTTATTCCCCTTCCAGCGCCTGCCCCCCAGCTCCCGCTTCTGTGGGGAACCTATGATGCGATATCGAACGATACTACGGTCTGGCAGCGCCCGCCTCCGATCAGTTGAGGCGGCGATAAACACCGTTCGATCCCCGGCAGCTCCTCCGAACACCCATCAGAGCGCATCAACAAAACACGACCGACATCAAAATCTGAATTTCCGGAGGCTGCGGGGGTTTGCTATGCATAGACCGCCGTTGACTACAGAACACCATAGCTGAATGAGTGCCACATCGACTTTTTTGTCACTGCAGCAACTCCCCGGGTGTAATTCTGACTCGGAACCTAGTGTTTTTTTTCTAAGTCAACCACTCTAACCCTAACCCTAGGCCAGCCACCCCCTCCACCCCCTCCCCCTCTTATTTTTTTATTTTTTTATTTTTTTATTTTTTTATTTTTTTATTTTTTTTATTTTTTTATTTTTTTTATTTTTTTATTTTTTTATTTTTTTATTTTTTTATTTTTTTATTTTTTTATTTTTTTATTTTTTTATTTTTTTATTTTTTTATTTTTTTATTTTTTTATTTTTTTATTTTTTTATTTTTTTATTTTTTTATTTTTTTATTTTTTTATTTTTTTATTTTTTTATTTTTTTATTTTTTTATTTTTTTATTTTTTTATTTTTTTATTTTTTTATTTTTTTATTTTTTTATTTTTTTATTTTTTTATTTTTTTATTTTTTTTTAAAAAAATAAATAATAAATAATAAATAATAAATAATAAATAATAAATAATAAATAATAAATAATAAATAATAAATAATAAATAATAAATAATAAATAATAAATAATAAATAATAAATAATAAATAATAAATAATAAATAATAAATAATAAATAATAAATAATAAATAATAAATAATAAATAATAAATAATAAATAATAAATAATAAATAATAAATAATAAATAATAAATAATAAATAATAAATAATAAATAATAAATAATTTTAATAATTTTAATAATATTTTTTTATAAATATTAATTTTTATTTATTTTAATTTAAATTATATAATAATATTTAATTTTTTAAAATATTAATTAATATTAAATAATAATTAATATTAAATAAATAATTTATAATTTATAATTTATATAAATAATTTAAAAAATTAAATTTTATATATTATAATAAAAATAAATAAATAAATAATATTATTAATATAATAATAATAATAATAATAATTTTTATAAAATTTAATTAATATAATAATAATAATTATAATAATTTTTACAAAATTTAATTAATAAAAAAATATTTATTTATATAAATTTTTTAAATAAATTATTAATAATTATTAAAAATTAATAATATTTAATAATATTTTTTTATATATAATTTTAATAAATAAATAAATAAATAAATAAATAAATAAATAAATAAATAAATAAATAAATAAATAAATAAATAAATAAATAAATAAATAAATAAATAAATAAATAAATAAATAAATAAATAAATAAATAAATAAATAAATAAATAAATAAATAAATAAATAAATAAATAAATAAATAAATAAATAAATAATTTATTATTAAATATAATTTAAAAAATAAATATTATATATTAAAATAAAAAATTAAATAAAAAAAAAAAGAAAAAAAAAAAGGTAGGAGAAGGGGGGTGGGAGAAAGGGGGAGGGAGGGTATGGTAGCTAGACTAGGGTTAGGGTTAAGCGCCTGACTCACAATCAAAAACAGGGGTGTGACTACTAAGTCATGAAAATTTGGGGTGAGCATAGTAAAAAAGTGGATGTGGCACTCATTCAGCTATGGTATTCTGTAGTTGACTCGCTCCTGCGGCCGCCCTGTCCTCCTCGTTATCGTGATTGAGTCAAACCTTGATGCCCAAAACCACGGCGAAAAATCTGGGTTGCCCGGGGCAAGGTCCGTCCGCTCGCGGCTTCTAGGCGAGTCTAGAACGCGGGCGCCAAGTTGCTTTTCATGTCTCGCGACCATGGCAGGCCTGGTGGTGAAATGCACGTAGCAGTGAGCATCCCAACTGACCGACGTTTTGGCACCATGGTCGTGGGTCGTCGTCGTGGTCATCGTCGTGAACGTCTTCTTTTCGGGCGGCCCTGCGTTTCCATCCCTCTCTCTCGCAAGGTTTAGCGCGTCCTGCATGCCAATGTCGTGGCCAAGCCGGTCTTGGATGGAGTCGCTAGCACTAATCAGGGTTGTCCGGCGAGTCGTCCTTGACGAAGAGCCCGGATCCTGACACGCCCTCCGGTTCGGAAGGTGAGACTGCCTATCAGAGCGGCAGGATCCCATGGCATGTGAATGATCTGCCGTTGACCTTCTGTCTGTTTCTACCATCTTCGCACTCACCGAATTTTCCTTCACGCAGACCTCCTGCAGGCCGGCTGGGCAGCCTAGGCAGGCCAACTCCGCATCGAGATGTCTTTGCATACACCAGTGGCGAACTGTGGCAGGCATGTTTGAGACATTGGTACGAGATATCTCCAACCCTGGGAGGAAGATGCATCTCGGCCGAGAATAGCGGGCCAAGGCGGCGACTCAAGAGTGGTGGTCCAGGCCGGGCTGCGAGTGACTCCGTCTGCCCGTCACGGTTAAACAATCAGCATAAATGAAAGAGACAAAAAAAAAGCAACTCGGGTATGGGGCGGCCGTTTTCCCCTCTCAAACTGCTGAACACGCAAATGATTCGAAATACCTGATACTTTCGACCAATTTCCAACTTCATCGGTCACCCGCGGAAGAACAAAGAGCGTATTTTGCTCCCAACGCACATGTGGATATGTATACTACCTGCCCACCAAGTAACATATGGCACTGCAGTGATACCTATGTAATGTATCGTCAAGAAAGTACGAGGAAGATGGAAGATCAGGCAAGCGTAGATCTTGGCCACATTGATAATCCGCGATGACCTGCCAATCTCGTCGAGATCCTTGGCACCAATTATATGCTACAACATTGAAGTACGGCCGCATGATAACATCCCACGACGACGCTGTAAACGGAAATCCGGGCCCTCGCAGTCATTGCGACCGAGCCGGCCACGACTATCTCCGCGGGGCTTGCACGAAGCCATCTCAACACGGACAAGATGTGCGCTCCCGGGACAGGCGGTGGTGGATTCGCTCTCGGGATCGTTCACGTTCCTTGTGTGCAGAGCGGCCGGCTCCGGAACTGGGCGCAGGTCTAGAACCATTCTCGCCATCGATGTGGCTCCGAGTCCTTCAATCAGGCCCGTGTAAGCTTACAAGGTCTCAGCTTCAGCTTTTGGGCCTCGTATGCGGGAGTTGATCCCGGAGGATGGGGGAGGAGGAGAGGTGAGGAGGGCCCTGATGGTCTGGTGGGGACCTCATGCGCTCCTGGGCGCCAGTGGGCCTGAGGTGTGAGGTAATGATCATGTTAGATCAAGCAGAGGCAGAGAAGATCCCCCATTCTTGCTCGTGTGGCCTCCATCTTGTGGCAGGTGAAGTTCTGGTCGCCCTGTCTTCACCTCACTGAGGGAAGAGTGGGAGCCCCGGACTTGGCAAATTCGACCATCTGTTGCGGCCTGGACAGCTTGCCGGGCTCCTGTGGTAAAACACTCACTGTCACTGCTGTATTGGAGTTTCCAAACAGGCTCTGATTTCGTCGACATCGTGAGTTTTCAGAATTAGCGTCCGATGTTGGAGCAGTTGTTTGGCGTCAAGGTTTAGCAGAGCCATCTAAGTTCAAGTGACAAGATCTGCATAAGGAAACCCACCTACGGGTAGGAAACGGTCACTTTATATCGGAAATCTACACCAACCTTGGAAGCGCACCAACCATCTTCGCCTTGCGCCGACCCGTTGTCTAGAAGGAACATGTTTGGACTGGTTTTGGACGGGACTCGGGACGCTCGGCATTCGTTGCGAGTGCTACGTAAATACAGGTATGAGGTCACAGGTTTACAGATGTGCCTGTAATCTGAGTGCCATCAAACTCTAGTTACGCAATGTTCATAACAGGTTGTTCGTAGGTGACATTTCCGTGAGATCCGGAGTTCACATCACGCAACTACTGCTGTTTTCCAAGTCCAGGCTGGGGTGAAAGAGTGGCGGCTTGACCATCAATGTCAATGAATTGGAGTCGTTCAGCAGCTGCACGTGAATTGGGGCTGTCACAAGTTGGTGGAACAGACTAATGCAACCTAGGAACACAATTGGAACACAAACATTCTGCCTGGGCAGGAGGATCTAATTCTGGACCAGACGGTCCCTGATGGAGGGTGGTATCAATTTTGTTACACATTCTATGACGCGCAGCATCAGAAGCCATGAACAGGCACCAATGTGAAGAGAGCAACCAAGACCAGAAATAACTACCCCCAAGATGGACAAGAGGCCAAAACCGCCGCCGGCCTAGTTAGTAGTCAGGCACCCGGCCGAGAACCCCGCAGAATAAACTGGCGTCGACGATGAGGATGTGCTCAACCTTGGAACCGACAAGATGGTCAGGCCCCGGCCCTGGCCTACAACGGCTACGTCCTCTACGCGTCGCCGCGGCCAGTTCCGTGGGAAGCTCATACTAGAGCCGACGGGCACCTCAGTCGCCGAGCCCCCCGCCGTGTTAGATAAGACGAACGGGCGGGCATATGTTTGACACGAAACGGGAAGACGGATACTTTCTGCCCAACGTCCCGGTGCGTAACAACATGTTACAAGTTCATGATACCTACTCGTACAAAGCTGTATACGGTCTCCTCGTACAGTGATAAGTCTTTTACTACGGCGAAATCCGCGGGCGGACCCGCCGCCAATGGGAACTTTGGGCGCACGCCTCGCAAGACCGACTCGACGTCCAGCACATATCTTTCGCCTAAACTATACCTGGGTGGAGCGCTCTACCGTGCCCCCATGGGGCACCCAGAGAATGTCCTTGACATAGCCTAGCCAAGGGGACGGGGACATGGGCCACCAAGTGTTACCCAACAACATCCCCCGGCGACAGTGAGTAGGGACGGTCGACCTGAGCATGATTCATCCAGCTTCGTACCCCTATATATCACGGCCCCCCCGAGACCCGTGACCTCGGGGATCCTTTTCCATTATGGTAAAGATTGTCGGCGGGTGATGTGGCTTTACCAGGCTGTCGTTAACGTTACCACTAACCAGGCCCTAAAAAAACTCAGTCGACGTCGTGCCGAAACGTGCAATTCTTTCAAGACGACTCGGGGCACTTTCGAATGAATCCACCCTCGCCAGTCCGACCACGTCCTCATGCGCCTCGCGGTCAGCTGCTTCGACAATCACCGTGTGGTCATCGACAGTCTGAGACCCGGGGGGGGGGTGGATCGAGCCCATGGACCCCGTCCACGTCTTCCAGCCCCCGAGCGACGACAACACCCCTCAGCGGCACGCATCTATAAAAGCTCGGAACCGCACGATTATCGAGGCCGGGCTGGCTTGCTCTCGGGCGTGGCCAGCACGCGGAAACCGTTGAATTACAACATCGAAGCAGGGGGCTTATAGGGGCTGGCTTCGTAAACGGGCGTGGTCGTCGAGGAGGTCGGGCCAGGCCCTGGTACTAGGCTCAGCTATAATTACCGCCAGCCTAAATTCTAGTTAGCGGCCCATTCAAGTTTCAACTGACTCGTGGGTTGTACATAGGTTAATCTATGACCGACTGAGCCATGGTGGGAGGAACTCGGCCACTGGCCGATGACGAACACGCATCGGTCCTTCCGGGCGATGTGCTGGAAGACGCTGAGGAACCACGGGCATGGGAGCGGACGAGGTGGAGGAGGTGCTCTGTCTGGCAAGCGTTGATGTTTGCGACACCAACATGCATACTACTACTAGTATCAGTACTGTGGTGTCATCTTGGGGCCAGGGGGATCGTTTTTCCAGGGCCCCACATTACTTACTAGAATCTCTACCTAGTCACGTCGTCTATGGCCGCACACTTGACCTGCAGAGGAAGGCGTATGCGGCTGCCTGTAGCAAGATTGGCCCTTTGTTCAATTTATATGTGACGAATTCCCAATCGGATTCCACAAGATGTAGTATCAAAGTCCGCACTGGTTCGCCGTTTACGATCGCCGTATAGGGTATGAGTATGGTTTACTGCTTGGATATATGGAACCAGGGGCGCGGTACGCTTACACAGTACAGTGTTTATACCGGCTGGTGGGCTCCTCTCTGCGCGCCCTGTGTCTGGCACCGCCGTAAAAACCGGCCAAGTAATGCTCACTGGCTACTGACTGACCATCACTGTTTAACCCGGGAAGACCCGACATCAAAACGCGTCGGTTAATATGTGCAAGTTCTTCAAATCTTAGGAGCATCATGAGCCTTGCGTGTAATGCCGATAAATCTTTTTTTTTTAAAAAAAAAAATAAGTATAAGGCTAATTTACAAGATACACTTATTATTTTTAAGGTTTTTAAAATCAAATATAAAAAAAAAGATTAATATAAAAGTTATATTAATAGATATTCTTTTAAAATTATATAATATTATATATATATATATATATATATATAATATTTAAATATTATTTTTTTTATATTTTATTATTTATAAATATTTTTAAATAATATTTATTATTAAAAAAATTAAAATTAAATAAAAATATAATTAAAATTAAAAAAGTTTTATAATTAATAAATAAAAAATTTAATTATATATATATATATATATATATATATTAATAATTAGTAAATGTTTTATTTTAATTAATATAAATTTTTAATTTTAATAATTTTTATTTTAATTTTAAAAATTCGTATTTAAAAGATTAAAAATTATATATATATAAATAATATTTTAATATATTAATTAAAACGGTCCTTATAACTTATAATAAAAAAAATTTAAATTATTTATAAGTAATTATTAATTTAAAACTATATTTATATAAAGAAAAATAAGAAGAAAAGTAGCGGAGCTGTAATTATTTATTAAAAAAATATAAAAGCTTTTTAAATTAATAAAATAAGTAAAATATATAAATATATTAATTATTTTTATAGGCGATTAACTTATAATTTTAATATTAATTAATTTAAAAAGATTAAACATTTATATAGTAAAAAATGAAAAGTATATAAGTACGGTATTTTTTTTAAGCTTTATTTAACTTTTTTTAACTATATGCACTACTTATATTAAATACTTTTTATACCCCTACCTATAAATCTATAATTCTCTTTTATTAAAATATTAATAGTTAAAGTAACGTTTTAATAATAATAATTTAAGTGGTAATACCTTTAGTATTCGGGCTAGTAGTTAAAAAACTTTATAGAAGAGCTTATAAGACTAGCGATAAGGAGGAAAAAAGTAGTAAACGATTAAAGTAAAAGAAAATAAAAGTAAATAAAAGCGATAATAGTAGTATTTATATATAGTGATAAATGTGTAGTTAATAACCGTTTTTTATTGTTTTATATAGTAAATTAATAGTATAAATTAAAGTTAATGCACCGGGGGTGCATTTATATTTATATATTTTTTATTTTTTATTATACGAATTTCCGATTTTAATTTAAAAAAAATTTAAATATTTAAATACTTTAAGTAATAAAAAAAATAATAATAAATTATTTAAATAAATTATTAAAATAAATAATAATAAAAATAATAAATAAAAATTATAATAATAATATTTATATATAATAATAAATATATAATTAATAATTATATATTATTATTTTATATAATATATTAATAATATAAATAAAAATTAATATATTTTAAAAGTATTTATATTAGTATACCCCCCGTTTTTGCGGGTGTGAATCCTTGAAATCTTTATTATATCCGGCTTATAAGTGCCAGTACATTAGATAACAAGAATATGTACCTAGATACTCCGTACCTAGCTGCCGATGCAGCACGACATTGACGGGATGTGACCAAGACACACCAGACAAGTGCAGGTGTATAAACCTTGGCCAATTGTGAACTGTAGCACATATTCTGTCTGTCATTCCAACTAAGGTTGAATTCGGAGACAGTCTTGAAATAATTGTCAATTGACATACGCGTGCCGTCATACCGTCATACCGCAGCTGATAGACTGATAGCACGTGGGGCAGCCCCACCCCAGCACCTGAGCTGTCAGCTACTCCAACTCCGCGCAGACGATAGATATCTCGACAAACTTCGATACGACCTCAATCAAGTGCTGAAGGCGCAGACCAACAACACCCCCTCCTCCCAGCCCAACTGTTCCACCCACAACATGGCGTCACTCCTCGAGACAGTCCCGCTCGAGCACGTGCCGCCCACCCACAGCGTCCACGTCGCCTTCTTCAAGGGCGTCGCCAACGCGGGCGACCTGCAGTCGCAGCTCGTGGCGCGCAACCCCGACTTCGAGTACGCCTTCATCGACGCCTCCACCGTCGTCTCGCGCCTGCACGTCCTCGCCGCCGCCTACAAGGCCCTCTCCGTGCTCCTGGACGGGCGGCTCAAGGCGCCCAACGTCCACGCGGAGACGGTGCTCGCCCTCAGCGCCAGCAACAACGTGAGTCTTTCTTTGTTCCTGGCTGCTGCCTGCCACACACATCTGGGTGGGGCCTTGCTGATGTTTGTTTTCTCTCGCTCCGCACAACAGATCTCAGAAGCCTACCGCCGCTACGGCATCTCCCTCGGCGTCAGGGACATCATCGTCGTCAAGGTGCTCTTCCCCACCGGCGACAGGCCGGAGCCGCCCGCCGCCGACGACGTCTGGAGGCACCTCGCCGGGAGCGTCGAGGGCACCCCCGTGCCGTTTGCCGACGACGAGATCGCCCGGTCTACCGACTGGCCCAAGGTCAACAAGTACTACAAGCTGAATGGCGCCCCGGCCCTGAGGAGCATCAAGGACGACGGGGAGCGGCTGCGCGAGGCGGAGATGCTCGTCATCAGCTCCATGGCCCTGCGCGGGGTCTAGCGGTGTTCATGTTGCGCTGTGTTGACCGCATGAGGTATACCAGCCATTTTCTTCCGCTACTCAGGAGCTCTACCATCCTGCCAGAGAGGTCGGCGAGGCTCTTGTCGTCCTGACCCGCCCGTTCAATGGCCTGTCTGCGCCCCGAGGCCCCAACCGAACAAGGGCGTGTGACCATACCCGCCCCAAGGGTCATGCGGCACGACCACTTCGCTGTGGAGAAACTCCATGAGCACACTCTGCGACCTCTGCGAAGAGGACGCCGTGGCCTGGGCCAATGGTCCGCTGCGGTTGAGGAAGGCCAGCATTAAAGTAGCCCGCCCACACTGGGGCATTTCAAGTTGGATTCGCTCGATCGCAGTGTTTGTAAACCTCCCACAGGGGCGACTTCCCCCGCTGGGTTGGTGAGCGCCTGTCTTACGATCGGGGTTTTGTCTGTGTTCGCTGGATGTTGGGCGGGCATGTCTCAGGTGGATGTCCTACGAACGGTCGAGGCGACGACTCGTGACTAATGACCCATATCTTTAGGTGGACTGGCACACTGGGCCAGGCTACCTCCCGTCAAGATGCGTGTGCCAATGCTCTGGGTCGACCTTGGGAGAAACTCTAGGGCGCCAGGGAGGGTCAATGGTGGTGCGCCGAACGGCGAGTCGACCGTGCCTCCAGCGGTGCTAGATTTGTCGTCGCCCGCTGCAGTACACACTCACGCAGCCCACGTGGTCTACAGCCTCAAGGTCCAAGGTGTCCTGCAAAGAGTGGAGGGGGAGTCGCACGAAATGAACACATTACAAACTTATTCGCCTGCGAGGCCTACCCCACGATCGAAGACAAGGTGTTCTGCCTGAAAGGACGGCAACGACGTGCCAGCCGCCTTGTCTCAGACGTTGACGGCCTGCGGTCTCGCCGAATGCACGTGTCCACGATGCCCGTGGGCTTACAAGTCTGGGCATTGATGCTGTGTCGGATTCAAATACATCATTAATCATTTAATCCTCTCCCTGCTCCCCGATGCTAAAGTGATGCTAAAGTGAGGGGCGAGATCATATGCCGCATTCCCGATCATGTTCCGCTTCTCCACAACGTCACTCCTCAGACAAATCAGACTCCTCCCCGCCCCTTACGCCCCCATCGGGCTGGTTGAAGTGGCGGTGGTGCAGGGCAACAGTATAAAACTCGGGCTCGTCCTCCTTGGACCCGCAGAAGTACCTCCGGCACAGATACCGCACGTAGCCAAGCTGGAAGGTGACGAACCTGTGCTTGGGCACCGCAAAGACCATGGACAGGTCCTCGAGGCTGAAGCCCTTGGTCTCCTCGACCAGGAGGAACACCAGCACAAAGGCCACCAGGTTGAGGGCCGAGAAGAGCACCAGCCCGCCCCAGTGCTTTAGCGCCGGGTCCAGCATCGGGTACAGGAGCGTCAGGACGCCGGCGAAGAAGAGGTTCACCGCGATGGCGACGGAGCAGCCCTGTGTCCACCAATTAATATTAGTTCTTGTGTGTCTGCGGGACCATGTGGGAGGATATCAACCACATACGGCCTCTCGCTGTGCCAGCGGGAAACTCTCGGACGCCAGCGTGAACGGGATGGGCCCCAGGCTGGGCGAGTAGACGGCGGCGAATACTACGTGTGGGCATGAGAAAGGTCAGCGGGACTGTGTCCCTACCCCCAACGACAAACTTTGGACCCGCCTCTGGGGGGGGGGGGGAGGGGGGCGCACGGTAAATAAAAACCACGGTGGGCACGAGGTGGTCGCCGTTGATGAAGAACATGGCAGCCACGGCGAGGCAGAGGCTCATCAGGGGCAGCGTGGTCAGCATCAGCTTCCTGCGGCCCCACGTGTCGATGCGCCTGATGGCCAGGAGGCAGAAGACAAAGTTTACGGCTCCTGTAGACGGACCGTCAGAAATGGCCTGTGGGGATGTCATGCCCGGGGACGAGGCGTACCAAAGCCGGTGCTGAAGCCCATGGCGTCTAGCTTGTCGCCGACGGAGCTGAGGAAGAAGGTATCTGGTATTCATCCGTCAGGATCGAGTTGATGCCATGTTCGGGGCATACGCACTGGAATAGAAGGCGAAGATGTTGACTGGGGGGTTTTATTTTCCACATTAGCACTAGGCCTAGGTTAATATCTAGTCGGCTTATGATAATACGTACTCCCGCACAGCTGTTGCGACAATGCCACCACGCACGTGCTCAGGACGGCGTTTCTCAGCTTGATCTCCTTGAACAGGAGGGCGTACTGCCTGGAGCAGTAGGTGACGGCCATCCCGAAGTGGCTCGCATACGTGAGCCCGGACTTTGCGTGCGACAGGCCGGCATTCTCGATCTCGGGCGCGTTGGGGCGGTACTCATCCAGCTCCACCGACTTGTGGATGAGGTAGAGGTCCCGCAGGGCTTGGAGCTGTCAGGCCAGGTGGTGTCAGGAACCGTTTGCTCATCTTCAGGTGTCTGCGAGCAGCGCAGGAGTGACTATAGGGTATCATTGATCCATTACCTTTGTCTGCCGCGCCTTGAGGAGAATGTCATAGGCCCGAGAGGGGTTGCGGTGCGGCGTGTTGGGCTGCATGTAGTACCGCGGGCTCTCCATGCACCAGCACAGGGCGACCAGGAGGAGGACCGCGGGTATGAACGGTGCGCCCAGGATTTCTCTCAGCGCTTTGATCTGGTTGTCTGCCGAGGCGTCGTTCTGAGTGGCGTTGTTCCAGGCTGCGATGCCCAGGTTTATCGCGGAGCCGATTCCTATTCCGAACGCGACCCTGTGTGTGATGGATAGCAGTTAGCCTCGCTCTTTGGCAGCACTGGGGGAATATCAAGCTAAGTAGTAGACGACTGACCATAATTGCCACATGAGGGTAGAGGAGCCACGCCATTGGGTGAAGGCGATCTCACCAGCTAGAATAGGGGTGCTAACGGCCTTGATACCCATGCCTACAGTCTCACGTGTCAATAACTAGTTGTGGTTTTAAGTGAGAAACAACACAGGAGCCCCCCCCCCCCCAATTTGTTTTTCTCCCCAAGTACTTACCAACACCATTCACGATCCTGACACACAACAGCTGCTGCCACGAGGTCACATACGCAGAACCAAGCGAGCTAGCCAGTATCAAGGCCGCGGCGACGGTGATGGCCCCGCGGCGGCCGACCCAGAAGTTGAGCAGCAGGGACGCCGGCGCGCCGACGACGGCGGCCGCGAAGAAGGGGCTCGAGTTGGCGGCGCCGAGCCTCCACTGCCAGGCCACCACGTCGCCCGGGCCGTCGCAGCCGCCGCCGAGGCACTGGGCGTAGAGGCTCGCGCAGTTGAAGGACGCCTGCACGTGGCCCTGCAGGAAGGCCGCGCAGCCGACCGTCAGCACGACGGGGAAGATGCTGCGGAACTGGCCGCGCAGCTCGTCGTGCTCCGACACGAGGCCCTTCTTCTCGTGCTCTTGCAGCGTCACGGGCAGGAGGTCGGTCTGCGTGGCCGCGTTGCGCGCGACCTGGTCGTAGGTGCGGATGTCCTTTGCGACGCGCGCGGCGCGCAGGACGTCCTCGTACGAGACGTCCGGGAGGTGCTTTGAGAACTCCCTGACGTCTGCCTGGAGCTCCTTGTCGCTCAGGTGGACTGGTTGGTGTATTATTCATTAGTAGGTGGGATATGATTATGATTAATTAACTATAAGAGATGGGCCAAACCCCCGTGGTGACAGACATACCCAGAGGCCCCTCGATCAGGGCCCGGTCGTTCAGGTTACGGTGTTCGACCTGTGCGCGGAACCTGTCAAAGAGGCTCAAGGTCGACTTCTCTGCCATAGTGGCGGTTTGGAGAACGGGTGCTACGCCGCAGGAGCCACAGGACCTTTCGGAGAGCGCGGTTGCAGGGTTTCATCAGATCGAGGTTCGCGAACGCCTTAGCGTGAACGGGTGTCCAGCATTCATTCCCAGTGGTGCTTGCTCTATATGTGTAGGGATATGTGATATATTACAGATTGACGGCGGGAAAATGTCACGCTACTTGTTATATAATCCTCCTTGCACGTAAGAGGCCCGCCGAGAAGAAGAGGGGGGCACTGCTGACGCCAGGAGGCTTTGCTTTGGAGTTGGGCATATTTGGGGGCGTATTTCAAGGTGTGCTCGGCTGGCATCGAGAGTCATTACCACAGGGTACAATCGCGATCGACCTCTCCTCGGCTGAATATGCAGGCTAGCTGGCTGGCCGCTTAATAGTCCTCGGCTGGTGACACAGCAAGGGATATACGCCCAGGTACAGCGCAACCAATGGATGTTTTCAGCTCTTGGCATGATACCGCCCGCATGGCATGGCTAACGGATAGCCATCAGTAGCGCTGTGTAACCATGTCATACCTCCACGACTTACTACACCATAATAGTATGGAGAGTGCACTAATGACACCTCAGTTGCGAAGATGTCTCGGACTCGAGGAAAGTATACACGCATGAGAACCTTGGAAATCGTCACTTACTTGAGTAACCATACTTCTCCTTCAGTGTTCACTTTCATGACGTTGCTTGAAGGACCCCGAGGTTTCATTGATCGAATCACAAGACTTGCTTCGAAGCAGGCTCCGGCCACAATTCGCCCCCTGCTCGATACATATGCAGGATACGTGTGTAGTCTCTTTCCCCGCGAGCCTAATGCGGCTCGAGCATCATGTGGGTGTTGGGCTTATATGGGGAGCCTGCAGATCTTCGGGGCCCCATCATTGACGGGCTGGAGGCCCCCTGGATGGTGGGTGGTGTGAACCCCGCCCCTCCGCACCGAAGATTGAGGCTGATGGAAGAAGGAGTCACAGTCATATATTTTCGGGGACCGAATCTGCCCATCCTCCGCCCGACATCCCAGCTCCCTGTCTCAGTAGCCCACGGCGTTGGGACGCTTGAGCACCTTGCAGCCCTGTTTCTGTGGGGCAGTGCCTGAAGACAAGACGAAGTATTGGCAAAGCGGAGTGTCCAGGGGTCTTCTGACTTGTTCCTCTGCCCTATATTAGTAAAGCTATCCAACTGGCTTATTCGTTCGAAGCACGGCGGAACCTTGGGAGTGGCTTGTGCCCTGCCTCCTCCTGACATTGTACCACGCGAGAGAACCGATAACCGAGGGGCCAGGCTGCCGACCTGTCCTGCATATGCTTGTACAACGCTTCTTCCTGCAGTCTAGACACGGGCTCAGCCACGCGCCTCTAGCTACCGGTGCTCAGGTGGCAAAGCAGGGCTGCAGAAGCCAGCAGGCTGGCAGGCTGGCTATAGTCCGGGCAGTATGACGCAGTTCCGCGTTGGTCAGCAATCTATCTACCTATCACTGGATTCAATCATCATCTGGCGTGCCTCAAGCCTTTACTCTTGTTCCGCGCCCGCTCTCTGTCCCGCGTTTCCTCCCTCCCGGCAGCCTGTGTCTCCACGGAACGGCCCACATGTGCGCGGCCAAGGATCGGCATAGCATAACGCGAATGGCATTTCCCGGGAGCATCTCCTATTGCACGCTTCTGGTTTAATTTCTTTGAATCTCCTACGAACGCTGCCGACACAGCGGAACCTGCCGCAACTCTGAGACACCCCCAGTCTGGCAGGACGGTCGCCAGGGAGAAGACCGATCCACTGGTCCATAATATCGATCGGATTAGCAAGCATGTCAGGCCCGCTGGAAGTCATTGGCGCGGTCTCGGCCGTTGTGCAGCTCATCGGGGGAGTCTCGTCCGGGCTGCGGACACTGCGGGATGCCGTCGTGTCTATCAAGGACGCACCCAGAGCCGTCCAGCGGCTCGAGGAAAAGATACACAACCTAGGACACTGTTTTGGAATGCTTGAGAAATATTTCGAGTCGAGACCGTCCAAGATACCATTCGAGACACAGCTTTATGAGCTGATCCAAGAAATCGCTGCCAGATGCACCGCGCCGCTCAAGGTTCTCAAGGAGAAGGCACCAACCCATTTGTCGAAGAAGAATGTGGCAGCGGCGTTCGACCTTTGGCTCAACGACGGCGCAATTACCCAGGCCAAAACCCAGATCAACGAGTCCATTCCGTACCTAAACCTCCTACTCCAGACTTTGAACCTGTAAGTTCCGCCCTTTAGGTGATTCTACGGCCTCAGCTGATACCAGGCAAGTTTCAAAGCCGACCAGGCCGACGACTTGCTGCGCCAAATAGCAGCCAGCCTGAACAAGACTGCGCAGCCGCAGCATCCAGTACCACATCCAATAGCAGATCAAAATGCAGCGTTGCACGAGTTCAAAAGTCATACCCTGGAGACGACATTGAGAGAAATCAGGACATTTGCCAAGGATGCTACTACCTTTTACGTACAGTCCGAACGGGAGAGCAGGACAACAACGGCCACGTCATCCACGTATATCGGGACTCTGAGAGTTGCAGACACACCTGCAGTGCCAGTGAGCAGCACAGTACAATCACCAACATTCACGAAGGCGAGACGACAGCTTGAGTTTGAGTGGGAACAGAACAGAAAAGACGTGGAACGTCATGTAAGCTACGGCCTTTACGAGAATGCAGAGAAGATACAGCGGCGGGCTCTGGTGATAAAGGAGGAGTTGAGCAACCACCACGGAGTCCCATTCTTGCTGGAACAACGAGAGGAAATGGAGGAGGAATTAGCCGACATTCTCATCGAATGCAAGACTGAGGGCTCCACAGAGAAAGCAATCTCCCTGATGGAGAAAATCATCGGGAACAACTCCAGAGATGGGGAAACAGACGGCAGCGATAATCTGATCACCTTTCCAACGTCACCAACATCCGACGACAAGAAATTGAACCTTCACTACAAGCTAGGGCGGCTATACAAGTCGACCGGGCAGATGAACCTTGCCGAGAAGGAGCTGAGGACAGCCTTCGACGCCTATGCCGAGGAGTCTCCCCAAAGTAGAGACACGACAAAGATCCGCGAGGCAGGGGAAGAGCTCCTGGAACTGTACGACTCCCGGATCGAGTTCGGCGACAGGGAGCACCGGCCCGTGTTCCTATCCCAACTACACGGCTTCAAACAAGAACTCGAGTCCCTCACGGGGCGGCCCCTCGAGCACCGCCAGACAAGGTGCGACCGGGCCCTGGCGTGGTGCGAGGAGGAGGGCATCGCCGTGGCCAGCGAGGACGGGCGGCCGCGGTTCGACGTCGTGGGCGACGACGGCTCGTCGCCGCTGCACCGCGCCGCCGAGGCCTGCGGCGACGAGCTGGCGCTGCGGCAGATGACGGAGAACTCGGACACGCTCGAGGCCCGCGACGGCCACGGCGACACGCCGCTGCTCGCCGCCGTGGGCGCCTCCAACACGGCGGCGCTCGGCGTCCTCCTCCACAAGGGCGCCAGCCTCGCGGCCGCCGACGGCCAGGGCCAGACGCCCCTGCACAGGAGCCAGAAGCCCGCCGTCACGCGGTTCCTGCTGCACCACCGGCTGCGGCGCGCCAGCACCACGACGACGACGACGACCTCGTCCTCGGGCCCGTCCGACGCCGGGAGGAGGCGGTTCTCGTCCTCGTCCTCCGGCTGCTCGGACGACGGCTCCGGCCTCGACATCAACGCCCAGGACGCCACCAAGAAAACAGCACTCTACCTGGCCTGCTGGCAGGGCCGCGCCGGCATCGTGCGCCTCCTGCTCCTCGCGGGCGCGGACCCCAACATCGCCGCGCACGAGCACACGCCCCTCACCATCACGGTCGAGTCGCGGGCGCGCGCCTACGCGCGCGACCCGCGGCGCAAGGTCGACATCGCCGCCGCGCTCGTCGGCCGCGGCGCCGACCCGGAGCCCGGCCGGCGGCTGCTGCTCGGGGGCCGGGGCCCGCGCGGCGTGCAGAAGGAGATCCTAAGGGCGCTCGAGGGCGGCCGCGCGCAGCTGCTCCTGCGGCAGCCCTCCTCCTCCTCCTCCCGGGTGTCTGTGGCTGAGACCTGGACGACGACGCACGAGGGTGGTGGTGGTGGTGGTGGGTCTTTGTCTGCTCCCCGCCGGGACAGCGGCTATCAGCCGTCGCTGTCGTCGTCGTCTGTCGCGAGCGGCAAGCCCGTGATCGAGCACCTTGACTTTGGGCCGGCTCTGCTGACTGAGGACTTTGGGAGGCCGGACTGAGCGCATAATCAGTCGGCCCCGGGCAAGTATCTTCTGCCCCGGACGTGGGGGGTGTGGGTATTTCACGCCACAGGACACAGGTGATCACCATATATGATACCAGAGCCGCTCCTCAGAGCCTATGCTGGCTTTTGGGGTTACTCTGGGGATATGGCAACACATATGTCCCACGGAGGTGGGTTGTCAATGACGATATACCCACCATTACGGGTGAAGGTGTGTCCAGGGGGTCCGTCGTGTACGACCGATTTGCCACAACCTTAGAAGCCTTCTAATTCTAGGCTCTACATACAGCACGGAATCGAGTTGGGGGGGGGGGGGAGGTTGGGAAAGCACAGGATCCCGACTGTGAGTGATAAGTCCGGGCGGTAGAGGGAGCAAGTCACCCCGAGGTGTTGCTGAGCCGGTGCGTGTACATACATGTATTGTGTGTCCATACAGCCTTTGTTTTCGCTTGTCCTTTCTTTACGAGGACAATACCCGGGACTCTTCAAGACACATCATGATAGTTCTAGATCAAAACCAGGGCGACGTACAGCAATGTGCTAACGAAGTAATCGAAAAAAGAGAAGTCTGAATCACGTTGGGATGGCCATTCTATGATTATTATGCAGAGCCCATCATGCTGCTGGGGATCCATTCGAATCTGCTCTGAACCGATATCACAACTCATTGATCCAAACGATCAAGAAACCAGGCCGGTGCTATACCGACCCCATCGCCTAAACTCCACGATGTCCATTCCACTCCCGCCAACTCCCAAAGTGCCAGAATTCCAAAGATGCAAGCCCAGTGGGGTGGGAAACAAGACGACCGAATCCTCTCACCCCCAGCTCATGGGCCAACCCTGGCCCACAGGTGCCGAGAACGTCCTCCTGCTCCGCGCCAACCCGACTGACCCCTAAGCCAGCCCAAACCACCCCCTCACCCGCCTCCACGCCTCGGCGCGCATGGCATCGCGCCCGTCCCGCGTCCGCCCCACGGCGTCCCTGTTCTCCCGCGCCCGCCGCAGCAGGTACTTCATGCACTCGCCCGTGGAGCCCCAGACGAGGTACTTGTACGCGCGCGTCGCCTTCCCCTGCTCCCCCTGCCCATCCTGCTGCCCCTCCCCCTCCCTTCCCGCCGCCAGGATCCCGCACGACACCTCGTCCGCCATGCCCTGCAGCTGCGCGAACGCGACCTCGCCGCTGGTGGCCACGGCGCGCGCCCTGCGCACCGACTCGGCGTTGTGCGACGCCAGGACCATGTCCACGGCTGGGAAAGTGTTGTTGGTGGGTTTGGGGGCGAATGGCGCAAGCGGGCCAACCCACTCGCGCCGCAGCAGCGCCCCCGCGATGCCGTCGTAGCACGCGTCCGTGGCGGCCTTGGAGTCGTGGATCAGGTGGCGCGGGTCGCTGCCGAGGTACGCGCCGCGGACGAGCTTGACGCCGAGGGCGAACCCCCCCTCGCGCGCGGCGCGCAGGTGCGCCGCCACCACGGCGGGGCACGCCTTGAGGTAGGCCTGGTAGGTGCCGTAGATGACGGCCTTGCCCGTGGGGTTGTTGTTGTACTTGCGCATGTAGTGCAGCGTCCAGTCGTCGATGCCCGCCTGCACCGCCTGCTGCTCCGCGTCGAAGAGGAGCCTGACGCCGCGCCCCGCCGCGAGGGCGCAGATCTCGTCGATGGCGTCGGCGAGGGCCTTTGGGGGCGCCAGGCGCTGCGACAGGGACCAGAGGGCCTGGCGGCCTGCGCCGGTGAATCTTGGGGGTGGAGGTTAGCAGGTGAACATTCTCTCATAATGACCGCTGCGAACTTGTGTGAAAAGCTCGCGCGGGAAAAGGGCGAGTACTTACTTCAAGGCCACGTAGTCACCGGGCTCGGCCAGGCGCACCGTCTCCAGCGTGCCCTTGGCCCACGGGGTGACCTCGTTCTGGACGCACTCCTTTGCGATCTCCTCGTCCATGCCGCGGGTTGAGAGGGCCTTCAGCTGGCTCTGGCTCAGGACCACCTCCCTGGCGTAGCCCAGGATGACGCCCGAGTACCCAATCTCCCTCAGACTGGCCATCGTAGCCTTGACCTCTGGCGCAGTCTCGCCCGCACAGAACTGGGCGTAGAAGGTGTTCTTGATCAGCTGCTTCAGGAGCGGGTTTCGGTCGGGGTTCAGGACCGGGTTGGTGGTGTGCGCGAGCTTGCTCATGATCCAGAGCGACGGGGGCAGCAGGACTGGCGATGACGACATGGTGGTCACCGCCAGCGAGCGCAGGACGGTGATCAAGGGAAGCACCGACAGGGGCGCCTTGGTGACCGCCGTGGTTGGTGTCATGGTGGGCTCGAAATCTGGGTCTGGGCCTGGGATGGCTGTGGTGTTGAGGGCTGCACCTGCCTGGCGGCTGCTGCTGGACGAGTGGAGCGACCGCGAGGCTGATGGCGGCGTTTGCGCCGGTGTTGAGGTGGATGTGGAGGCATTGCGATTGAATTGTGGCTGGCGCAGCGGTCTGAACTTCAGGAGGGACGTCTCGATTCTGGTGGCGGGCGCAAACGCGCAGCCACGCAGTGAATGTGCAGGTACCATCGCCATTGTCCTTTCACGCGTCGTTGTGGTCAAAAGTGGCCGAACTGAGGCCATATCAAGCTGGGCTGCAGGAAGGGGGCAGTCGAGGCTCAATGCAGGGTATCTGATAAGCAAAACACAAGTTTGAAGTTGGGTATAGAGTGATGCACGCTTTCAAATAGAACAAGGAGCAGACGATAAGATAGAGGGAGCAAGAGAGGGAGGGAGAGAGCACACAGATGTCATGTTTTGATACACGAGACAAACAAAGGCAGTCCGTCCAGAGGGATGGGTTACTTGTATTTGACTGACATCGGTCAATTTCTTGGCCAGCCCAGCCTCGCCTCGCCTCACCCCAACCCCTCGACGGCCGTCCCTCTATCTCCGGTGATCGCAATGACACAGGTGACCAAGCTCGTAAGTCTAGGTTGAGAACGGATCCCTGGGACCCAAGGCGAGGGATGGCCGACATCGTCAATGCCCGGTGCTGTAAGGCCGGCCAGCCAACCACGTAGCGGCAAGACGGGCCAAGCTATCATATCAAGTGACTAGTCTACCTGCTGCACCGCCAGAGCCCGGAAGCCTCAGGAACGAGACAACTGACGTGACGGCTCGGACGGTAACACATTAGCCATTGTGCAATCAGAGGCTGGCGGGAAGTCTGAGACCAGCGGCCGGGCCAATCCCTCCTAACTCCTTATCACTGGCCATCACGTGGAGAAGGCTGACCAGGGTAGATAAACGCAGCCTGGGGGTTGGGGAATGCCGTGTCTAGCCGTCGCACTGGGCGGCGGGTAGCCCCCGAATGGTCGCTGTTGGAGAGGCATTGACAAATAGATTCCTCGGACGGCCCCCCTTTGTTTCCCCAACTCTCTGCGGGCCAATCTCAAACTCGCAGATCTGGGGCCCAAAGACATAATTTCTGCCCAGACTGCCATGTCCGACAGCCCGACAGACACTCAGTGGCAGCTGGAATGAGGATGCAACTCCGTCATGTGAGCGTAACCCGGTCGAGCTTGTTGCTGGCTGAGCTTGTTGAGATGGGCCTGCGTGGAGGCCTGTTGCTGTTGCGTTGCAGCACTGATTCGGGGCTGTCGGCGTCACCTTGGAAGCTCTTGGCCCTTCCATGCACTTCGGCTTTCTGTGGGTCCCCCAGAGATGCAATGCCGATTTCTGCGGGGCCCTTCGATGGCGGCTGCCATGGCCCGGGTCGCTAATAAACTGGGTGCAGAGTCGCCCGGCCAGCCGACCGAGATGGCAGCCAACGGCTTAAGCACTTGGTGCAGGGCACCACGAACTGGCGTCCCCAAGCCAATCTAGTCGTCTCAGCATCGCGCGAGTCGTCCCTGTCCTGGACCCTGGACCCACCACGGCGACCTCTGCGGTCTGCAGCGGCCTCAGTCTCTTGGGATCGCTGGTCTTGGGGCTGAATCAGAGCGAGGGCCCGGGCGCCCCCTCCGCCTGTCATCAAACCTTCAGCCTTGGAAAGCCGAGAGTAAATGTTGTCCATGTCCGAGATCGGTAGGGGTCATCATGATGATGTTGCTGCTTCTGCACGTCAACAGCACAGCCCGCGTGACCCGCGTCTGATCAGTGATCAGTGACCAGATCCGCATCTTGTTGGCTGAAGGAGACTTTTTATTCGGAGACACTGCGATGCTGGATGCAAGATGTGTCCTGCCTCGTGCGTGGGGGCACCTCACAGCTTCTGTTCCAGCCCACTGCCCTGTCCTCGGACCCGTCTTTTGATCCAGTCGATGTAGCCAATGGGTCGACCTCGTGCTGCACCGGCAGCATCTTGGAGTCCGCCATAGACGAGTCCGACGGCAAGGGCGGTCTTGGTGGTCCGGGCGGTCATGGGGAGACTGAACCGATCTGCAGACGGCCCAGGTGGTTAGCAGAGCAGATCACCCGCAGCATCGACAGAGGCGTCATGTCAGAAGACGAGCACAGGGGGGAGGGAGTAAGACAGTGCTGCGATGCGTACGTACTCCACAGGCTGAACCCGCCGGCGACAGTCAAGGAAGCCAGGACGGTGTTGACAAAATCCTTGGACTCGCGATACTCGTCGTACATGTCCTCGACGACAAACATGGCGGTGGTCCAGAAGGATACCCTGAGGCCCATCTTGAGGCCCTCCTTGAGAGCGCCCCTGGCCATGACATAGTTCTTGCTCTTGTGGTACATGAACCAGCCGGTGGGCGTGGTGGGCAGCTTGTGCGCGTGCTCGGCCCGGAACTGCAGGCCGGCCATCTTGCTCCCTTGGGCCATGCCCAGAGACGTGCCGACGCCGAGTGATGACACGGCGGCAAGCAGTATTCTCGTGGGTGCCATCATGTTCAGGCGGCTGTTCTCGAGGGCGATCCGGCGGCGCTCCTGGTAGTCGACTGGCGCCATGGCCAGGAAGGCCTCGAGCTCCTCCTTGGTCCTTGGAGGGCGGCCCATTTTGCTGCTTCTCGAGCTTGCGCGGGTTGCAAGGTGCAGTCGAATTGCTGAACAGTGGTCTCGGTCGAGCAGACTAGGCAGATTGAAGCCTATGGCAGGGATATCATGGGGCGGGTTGAGGCTGTAGGTGCAGAGGAATCACCAGAGCGAGGCTGCATCTGAGGGGCTTCTGATTTCCTCTCTCTCTCTCTCAATTTGAGCTGCAACTGGGAGCTACCTGGGTACCTAGGTACGGAGGTACATACATCTTGTGAGAGCCCCACTAGATTTTTCGGGTGGCCCAAGCTCCTGCTGCCTGTGGTACTCCGTTTGTACATCAAGGGCGGAATTTGCCCCGCCCTAGACTCCAGGATTGCCTTCATCAACGTCACTTTTGGACTTCCTCCCTTCTGCCTCCCTTGTTGGCTCGCTCACTTGCTTCGGGTCTGCCTGGTCTTGTGTGTGTCTGTATCTCCCTGCAGTCCTCCTCACCAGGAAGATCTGACAGTCACTGCCGGGATACCCACTTCAATCCACCTTCCAGGATCACGGTCGAGATGGTAAGTGGTTCATTACTCCAACCAACAACGCCCAGCACGCGACCGAACGCGACTTGTCGTGACTCTTAAAAGCCGCCAACAATTCATGCTAATCGGATCCCACATCAAAATAGCCACCAAGTCAGGATGTAAGACCGGACGACCCGCCCGACATGCCCATCTCCCTGCGCCTCAAGTACGGCATCCACACAATCTTCCTCCTCGTCGACGCCCTCGCCCCCTTCTCCGAGCTCACCGCAGAGCTCATCTCGGCCCTCCAGGACCGCCACCCGGACGGCCTGCGGCCCGACGTCGGCGAGCCGCCCACTCCCCTGCCCGCAGAGGGCGCCGGCTACCACGTCGCGTACGGCGTCATGAGGGACCCCCACGACGACACCAAGGGCTGGAAGGACCTCCGCATCCGCGGCGGCGAGACCCCCGCCGGCAAGGGCCTCCGCAACAACGACCCCGTCGCCTTTGTCGTCCGCGATGCCGACGAGGCCGGCGAGACCCCCGTGTTTGTCGTCAGGGTCCCCAAGCTGGACCAGGACGACGACGAGGAGGGCCTGGACGAGGACGACCTTGCGGATGGCATGGACGAGGATGACGAGGAGTCTTAGGTAGTACTCCCTCGCTCATCCTCGCTGAACCATGTCAGCGAGAACGCCCGGTTGGCCCGTGTCTAACTGCCGTGCCAGTCCTACCTACCTACACGCCGGCTTGGAGAGGAATGGGTCGAAGGGGGATGGGTTTCAAGGTCACCAACAGATGTTATCTATATGATCGCTTCACGGCAGACCTCACCGAGGGTTGCGTGGAGATGGTTTTTGGAGGTTGGATCTGCTTGCACTCTGAGTACGTATGTGGAATCAACTATCCCGGGTCGCGGGGCGTTGCAGAGACATGGCTGACTGTCATGCATAGGACAAACCGACATTGACATTTTGTGGGGACGATGTTAAGGTCTAGTGGCATGACACGACCACTGAGGATTTCTGGCATCATCGGTGATAGAAACGTGGGTTGTGTCTGGCTGCCTTGCTGCACCAGTTCAGTGTGTCGGTCTTTTTTTAGGTGCTAAGAATGGCCGTAATGACTACCAACGCAGTGAGCTCTGCCGGATCATGCCAGTGTCTCGTGCGTTCCGGTAAGACTGGTCGATTCTCCCGGTCCCTTCGCAAGAATGGATGACCATGTGGAAAATTAGTGTCGCTGAGTGTCATGGCATCAGTAACACTTGGGACAAAGTCAAATCGTCCCGAATACTGCACGGGGGAGAACAAAAGGTCATCAATACACTATCCCCGCCCACCCCCACATCTTGAAAAGGCCCCAGCCAGCAACATGGAATCTGTCTGTAAGCCAAGTCCGGGCTTGCACACACGCATTCTACCGAAACAAATCGACGCCAATCGTTAAAAACGGACAGCGGGCAAAACAATTCCATTTTGTTGGTCCCAATAATAACACAGCTTTATGTACGCCACCGAATGTTGGATTGATGCTAAGAAACCGGACGCCCCGTGACGCCTATCCCAAGTATTAAACCCCTGCCTCCTTATTCGGCAATGTTGGACATCAGGGCCTTCCTCTGAAGCTTCTCCCTCTTGGCCTTCTTCAGGGCCGCGTTCTCCATGCAGGAGTTGACGATGACGCCCGTGATGGCAACGAACGCCGTGACGCCCAGGACGGAGCCGACGATGGCGCTCGAGAGCCCGATGTTGATGCCCTGGTAGGATTCCACCGTCGAGGTGGTCGTTGGCGCTGACCTCGTCGAGCTGGCGTCGCTCGTGGGGGTGCTGTCCGCCCGCTTGTGGCTGCGGGCGCGGAACCTCCGCCTCCGCCGCAGCTCTCCCTCCGACGAGCCCTGCTGCTGCGGCGTGTTGTTGTTGTTGCTGTCCTCCTGGCACGTCTCTGCAACCCACAGCGCCGTCTCGGCCGCCTCGTCCTCGGCGCAGCCCGCCGTCCCCAGGCACGCCGCCAGGATCTCCGCGTCCACCTTCTCGCCGGCTATGCAGGCCCTCATGACCAGGGGGTCTGCGCACGACAGGTCCGGGGCGATGTTGGCGAGGCATGCTGTGCCCATCGATGGCGAGGGCGAGGGGGCTGCCGTCGCGGGACCTGTCAGGAGGGCCGCGATGGCCACGCCGGCGAGGCGTCCTCGTAGGCTGTGGGAGCCCATTTTGTGCGGTTCAAGTTGGCGGTGTGATGGGGATCCCGGCCGGAACAACCGGATGAAAGCTTGTTCGGTTTATTAGAGCGGTATCGCTGTCGGCCGACTTGGCTGTGGTATCTGTTGGAACGCTTGCAGCAACTTTGGTAGAGCAAACGAGTGACGCCGGATCAAGCAAAACAGGGAACTGGATTGGGTATCACGATGGCGGAGAGCAAACGGTGAGGACAAGTGTACGTAGCAGCCTGATCATCACAGGCTGATAAGATGCTTTTATTAAACCTTCCCTCCCCGCGGGTGCCTGTGTCATGGCCCGACAGGTGAGGACCTAGTCAGCTCAGCTCGCGTCGCTCGACGCCCGCCGGGCAGACAGACAAGGTCGTCCATTGACCATTGCAAATAAGCCCCAGTCCGACCCCTGCGCAGAAAAGGGTCAAATAAAACAAGAAATGGACGACAGAGCCACAGCTATATGGACCATGTTCAAGAACTGCGCCCCTGCGAAACGTCCCATGCTGTGCCGGCCTGGCGGCGGCGCCTTCAGAATGCCCAGGGCGGACAAGATGAAGTCCGGGAACCCGCATGTTACACCGCACGTTACATAGTACTATGTAGTATTAGGCTTTTTCCCAACAACCCCCGGCTATAATTAGGGTCCGAGATCTCCGCGAAAGGGCGGCTTCCACGCGCACGACACCGCACGACTGGTCCCCACCTTGTCCCACCACAATACCGGGCTGGCGGGCTCGTCATTGGCAGGGGACCTGTTGATGCTCATGTTGCGTGCGGCGCCACCGTGCGTTCCCAGGGTTACGTGGATCGAGAAATCTGGCTTTGCACTTTGTCCGTGGACCGAGAATGAGAAACCCGCATCAATGATGGGGGCTTTTGTGGCGGTGGTGCTTGAACCGTAATGGGGAATTGGGCGGCAGCCCTACGCCTTTGTGGTGATTCTGGCGACTTGTTCCTGTCTAAGTACCTAGGTAGGTTTGTGATCAAGCATGGAGGAGCGTGGACTGCTGGTCTCGGCAATGATTGATCGCCGCACATGGATCATGAAGAAGAAATAAATACCCCCAACTACTAATACTAGCTGTATAGGCATAGCTTGAATTCATGGTTTCTCACGGCCAGAGGTGCCAATTCTCAAAAACGCCTGACTCGCCACAAGAATCACCACACTCACTGGGGCTTCGACCTGACCGCCCTGGCCTGGCCTACCCTAGGGTAAGTCCAAGCCTCAAGCCAGACTGGTTCGGGCCTGCCAATAATTCTGTGCTGGCTCTCGTGTGGGTGATGGCCATGACATGCGTGGAAGCACAACGGCGAGGCAACTTGCTGCGGTCGAGAGGCTGGTATCGCTCCGAGGTGTATCGGACTTCCCGGAAGAACCGAATCGGTCTCCTAACCCGGCACCCAAGTTGTCGCCAAAGACAGACGGTCAGCCTTGAGGTCCACTTGCTTAAGCAACCTATTTTGCATTGGTTCTCTTGCCTACAAACGCTTATTTCATAATTTCGATCTGCAAATAGGGGCGGACTAGCAGCATTGCCTTGGACCAGCAACTCGCGGTGCATATTGTGGCTGGGCTGAAATCTTGCGGCCCAGGCCTAAAACCCCGACATTTAAAGACTACGAATCACTTCAGCCGAATCGATGGCCCTCGAGAGCCGATGTCTTGCCGCAGCATCGCTGGGCCTTCTCCTCGGTAGCAGCAGTCAACATGCATCGTTATGCTTGCTAGGAGAGACCGATACTTGAAGCCAGTCTACCTAGGTATTATCTATCAAAGCACATCACGTCAAGAGGACGAGAAGCGACAATCTCAGCAAACCGACCTCTCAAACTAGAAACATTTGAAACTCTGTAATGACAATACATAACTCAAAAAGAATTACTCGTCAAATTGCAAGCACTGAACTCACTGAATGCATCTTAATTGACTAGTCATAATGGCAATCTGAGCTGGTGATCATCATCAAGAGAGCGATTCAGCTGCCGAGATCCCGGGGGACATCACCCGATCTAAAGTACACCTTCACAGGGGTAACAAACGTTAAATTCTAAAGTCCTGGCCCACTTTGGCCCACTAAACTTCAGTACTTAACTTAATTAGGAGAACATACCGGAAACCGAGGTAATAGACACTATTCCTAAAGAGTTAACCGACTTACTTAAGTCTCTATGCTATAGAAATCCCTAGAAAGGTAACTTGTCCTTTATAGTAGGGCAAGTAGGCCTCTACTTAAGAGAACAACATTTATTACCCCTGTAGAGGTGTACATCACCACCAAGCCAGTAACACCCTGCAACCAATAATAATATCACCCCCAATTTCCTTCTCCCTCCCCAACTTCAAACAATCACAATATTACAAAAAAATTTCCTTTTATTACTAAATTAAATATAATAAACTTATTTAAAATTAAAGAATATTATATTTAATTTATTTTATATAAAATTTATAATAAAAAATTATTAATTAATATAATTATTTAAAAATATAGAATTAATTAAAATATATTATATAATTAGTTTTATAATATAAAATTATAATAAGAAATTTATAAAATTAAATAAAAATTTTTAATAAAATTAAAATTATTAATTATATAATAAATCTTTTATAAAAAACTTATTAATTATATTTTATTAAAGATTTAAATTAAAATATTTATTAATAACCTTTATTAATTAATAAATAATAATAAAATTATTAAATATAATTAAATTAATTACTTTATTTAACAGTATTTATATATATAAATAAAGATTAGTATATTTTTAAAAATTAAAAGAACTATTAATAGTACTAAAGAGTATATTAAAAAGTTCTTTAAGTTTTTTAAGTATATAATTATTATTAAAAAAATTAAAAATTAAAATATTATTAATATTAATAAAATTAGTATTACTAGGTAGGAATTCTAGTGCTATTAGGTATTTAGGACTATTAAATTTTTAATAATAACTTTTTTTAATATTAT
Organism: Diaporthe destruens; assembly: GCA_036986855.1. Taxonomy (NCBI): domain Eukaryota; kingdom Fungi; phylum Ascomycota; class Sordariomycetes; order Diaporthales; family Diaporthaceae; genus Diaporthe; species Diaporthe destruens. The sequence continues at coordinate 692,393 of BTXE01000002.1, forward strand.
TATTAATAATTAATTTATTTATTTTAAAAAAATTATTAATAATAAATAATATTTAATTTTAATAATAATTTTTAAAAATAAAAACTTTTAAAAATAATAATTTTCTAATATAATACTTAATTAATAATATATAAAAAATTTTAATAAATAATTTATTATTAAAATTTTTTATAAATAATTTATAAAAATTTATTTATATAAAATTATATTTAAAAAAAATTTAATTAGCGTTTATTAATATTAAATAAATTCTTAATTTATATATTAATTTTAGTAATAACTTAGACTTAATATAATTAAGTTTTCCTTTTTTTTTTTATTATTATATATATTATATTTTTTATAATTTTATAATAAAAGTTTATTTTTATTATTAAAGGTATATTATTATAAGGAATATATTAAGATTTTATTTATATTTAATATGGTATTTATTAATAAATAATTTATTATTAATTATTATAAATAAATTTTTAATAAAGCTTTTTTATAAAAAAATATTTTAAATAATTTTATTATTATTAAAATAATTCTATATAATTCTTAAAAAAAATTTTATTAATTTTAATTAATTAATAATATAAATAAAAATTTATATATTAAAAAAAAGCTATTAATATTATAATTATATTTTAAAGTTATTATTAATTTAAATATTTAAATTTTTTAAAAGGTTATAAATTTAATTATAATAATAAATTAGGTTATTAAAAGTAATAATTAAATTAAAAAAAATGTTTAAATTTTAATATAAAAAGTAGGTAAAATATTAAATACTTCTTTTAAAAAAATTACTTTTTTAAAAAATAAGAATATTTATTTAAATATTTTTATAAAAAAGTTTAAATTTTATAAATATTAATATATTTTAAAGGATTTAAATTAAGTATTTATTAAGATATATAGGGTAATTAGTAATATAAATAATTTTATATTATTAAATTATTAATTTATATAAAATTAAATAGTAAAAGTAAAATAAATTAATATTAATATTAAATAATATTATTAAAATAAATTAAAATTATAAATTAAATTTTAAATTAAATTTATAGTATATAAATTAAATATATAAGTCTTATTTAAAGTTTTATGGTCGTGAATAAGAATATTACTGGTTACCGGGTATTACCGGCTAGGTAGTGACGTACTCTACCACATTAACTTACTGGAGCCCCTTGCAATATTACGTGGTTTCTGGTTTCGGATGGCCAAAGCAGAAAGACGGCATGCAAGTTTGCTAGCTCATGGGCAGTCATGGGCCAGGTTTAAAGGGTGGATGGGGTGTGGGGTAAAGACACAACTACGACAACGTAAATAGGCATGATATAGAGATTATGGTCACACGGACAGTGTGTGTGTATTTGTTTGATCAAAATGGATGTAGAAAAAGAATGATATAGATGCTGGATTGTTGTGAATGGGTCGGCTGGGACATAAGAAGGCAGGGAGTGGATTGGTACCTACATTTGAAGTGAGTCCAGGAGAGGGAATAACCCAGATGCCAAAGCAGATGTCTGTCGTCTGCCCAGCGGTGGGGGCCTCTCCGCCGCTTAAGCTCGTAACATTCAATGTTGGCAGCTCGATCTATGGAGGTATTGCGCGTAGTGCTGACGTACCAATAATCCGACTGTTTGTACTCCCGACTTTACCATAAGTCCATGGCCAAGCCCATTTAAGGGTTGGCGGCCATAAATACATCAATACATGAGCCCGAATTATATAGTACAGTAGATTCAGGGCTACTATGTTTGCTCTAGCGTTCAGTATGTATTAGTATTCATGGCCGGTAACTTTATTGTTCCTAAATGAGTAGGCCACAGATCCATGGCGTCAGCATTGACTCCCGGGCTCCTGTCGTTATTAAGAAGGAAGACGGTTCGGAACCCGGGGAAATGCATAAGTAGGGGACTAGAACATATTAACTGCTTGCAGGCGCCGTAGTTGTCATCAGGGGTTAAATTGGCTAGAGCTTATTTCGTAACCTCGAAACCCCCCTATAATATATAGTAATTCTAAGGTCTAATAAGTTACTTTTAAATTTTTTCCCTTACTTATAAATTTCTTTTAAAGGTTTATAAAGTTAAATTTATAGTTTTTTTCTTATTTAAAATAATATAGTAGAGACTTTTAAAAAGGAGTAAAGGGTAATTATTTAGTATATAATTTATAAGGAAATTAGTTTATTTTAATTTTTTAAATACGAGTTTTAATACTATTTTAAAAAATATATTATTTTATTATTTCTTTAAAAAGAAATTATTTTTTATTCTTTTATTTTTTATTAAAATTAAAAAAAAAGTATATAATTTTTAATATTTTATAAATAAAAATACTTTTTTTTTATATAAAATAATTATTTTTTAAAGTATTTTAAAATAAAACTAATTATATACTTTAAATATTACTTTTAATTTATATATATTAAATAAAAATAATAATTACGGCACTTATAAGTAGTTAAGTTAATATATTTTATAATATATTAAACTTATTAATATACCTTTATTTTTAATTAAAAAACTCGATTTTTAATTATATATATTTATTTTTATAAAAATAATATAATAATAAATATTATATTAATATTAAAATTCTTTTAATATATTATATAAAATAATTTAAATAATTTATTAATATATAATATCAAATTAATTTATTAAATAAAAGATTAATATTTATTTTATATTTTATTATAAAAATAGTACTTTTTAAAAAAAGTTAAAAGATAGTTTTTTTTATATTTATTCCCGAGTTAAAAAATATTTTTTAAGAATAATTTAATTTAATATATATTATTAAAAAACTTAATAATAAGTTAAGTATATATAAAATAAAGGTATTAAAAGAAGTAAACTTTTTTTAAATATAGTATTATTAAAAAATATAAGGTTAATAATAATAAAATGTATAATATAATATAAGCTTTAAGTTTTAATAGGAGTTAAACCCGTGCTTTTTATATTATTATAAAAAATAATTTAATATTTAGTTAAATATATTATAAGATTTAATTTATTAAATATTTATAAATATTTTATATATAATTATAAATATATATTTTTATAAATTTAATATATTTTTTTAATAAAAAATAAGTATATAATAATTTAATTTAAATATATAATTTTTTTAAAAAAAAACTTTTTATAATTAATTTTAAAATCTTTTATAATAGGTATAGCTTAGGAAAGTAGGGCTGTCGGCCTCCGGAGCTCTTCTTCGGGAATTCGGTATAAAAGTTCGAATTTTTTAATTCCTACCTATTCTTACCTTTTTTTCTTTTTTTTATTAAACTTAACTTAGTTATAAATTAATTTAATTATTATTTTTATTATACCTTATTATATTTTTTATTAATAAAACTTTCTTAAATTTTTATTTATATAATTTAAATAAAATTTATTATTAATAAAAGATTTTTATTTATTAAATAAAAATAATATTTTTAAAAACGTTTTTATTTTTAATATTTTTAAATTTTATAATTTTTTTAAATTTTATAATTTTTTTAAATTTTTTAATCTTTTTAAATTTTATAATTTTTTAAAATTTTATAATATTTTTAAATTTTATAATTTTTTTTAAATTATAAAAAATTATAAAAATATTATTTTTATATTTTTTATTTTAAAATCTAATATTTTAATATTATAAGAATTTATATATAATTAAATATATTTAAATAAAGATTAAATTTTTAAGTAGAAAATAAATATATATTAATAAAGTTATATATTATAAAGTATATTAATAGTTAATATTTACTTACTTACTTTAAATGTTTATTTATTTAGTTTTTTTTAACTAATTATTTAATATTAATTTTTTTTAGTAACTCTTTTATATTTATAAGTATTTTTTAAATTAATACTAAAAACTTTAAATACTATTTTCCTTTTTTAATTTTTAAATATTTTAAATATAAACCCTTTTTAAAACCTTTTTAATCTATATACTTTCTAGCCTTCTAACCCTCTAATCCTCTCACTTTTTAACTTTTTAACCTATATACGTTTAGATATTAATTAAATATTTAATATAGGTAGCCTATATTCTATTATCCTTCTAATCCCGCTATATATCTTTTATTAATTATACCTTCTTTCCACCCCTTTTAGTATTATAATTATAATAATTTCCTTTTTAATTATTAATATTTTTAACTTTTTATTATTATTATTTTTTTTAATATCTACCCTATTTTAATTTAAGCCTTTTTAATAGTTTTAATATTAATAAAAAGCTTATTTAAGTTAAGTTTTACTTTTTTTTTTTAGGTTCCCCTTATAAACTTAATTTCCTTTTTTAATTTTTAATTTTTTTATATAAATATTATTAAATTAAAGTTTTTTTAATTTTAATTTTTAAAGATTTTATAAAAAAAAAGTTTTATTATAAAACTAATATTTTATTAAATAATATATTAAAATATTATTTTATATAACTTTTAAAATTATTTAAAAATTAAAAAACTTATATTTTATAATAAATAAAAATATTTATTAATATAAAATTAATATATAATTTTTTTAATAATTATTAATTATATTAATTTAGTTTTTTTTTAATAGTTTTTTTTAATAAAATAATTATTTAATACCTTATAATAAAAAAGTAGTTAAAAATCAGTTATTTATTAATTAAAAAATATATTTAATATTATTAATATTTTTTAATAAACTTTATAATAATAATAAAAAAATTATTTTTTTATAATTATTATAAATAAATTATAATTATTTTATTAATAAAAATATTTTTTAAAAGTAGTTTTAAATAGATTAAATATTATTATATTAAATAATTAAAATATATAGAAATAATATATTAATAAAAATATAATATATATTTTATTTAAAAAATATTTTTATATAAAATTAATTATTATATATATATAATATTTATTAATTATAAAAAAATATTATTTTAATAAATTTATTAAAATTATTTAAAATAGAAAAACTTTTTTTAATTAATAAATTATAATAAATTCTTTTATTTACCTTTTTTTTATTATTATAAATTATTAACTATTATAATTTTTAAAAATTATAAAAAATTATTATTATTAAATATTTAATTTTTCAAAAATAATTAAAAGGATTAAAAACTTATTTATAATAAAAATATATTTAAAAAACAAGGTTTATATATATAAATTAAAATCTTTTTTTAATAATTCTTTTTTTTTAAATATTTAAATATTAAAATTTATTTAAATTTTCCTTTTATTAACCCTCTTTTATTAATATTCTAATAATTAATTAATTTAATTATTTTAATAATAAAAAATTATATAAAATTAAATTATATAAAAATACTTTTTTTATTATTATTTTAAATTATTTTATTTTAACCTATTAATATTTATAATTTTTAAAAATTAAATAATAAAATAGGAATATTTTTAATTATTTTTTTTAATAAAATAATATTTTTATTAATAAAAATTAAATAAATTATTAAAGTCTTAATTTCTTAATAAATTAACTTATAATTTAAATTATTCTAATTAATTAGAAATATTATTAATTAATTTTCCTAATAATTAAAAAAACTTTTATTAATATTATTATATTAAAATAATTTTATATGCTTATAATATAATTTTAAAAAATTAAATATAAAATATATTAAGTTTTAAAAGCTTTATTTATAAGTATCCTATCTTTAATTATTATAAAAATATTATATAATTTAATTTTAAAATATAATTTTATAATAATAAAGATTATCTTAAGAAAAAGTTTAATAATTAAAAAAAGAATTTTTATAAAAAAAATAAAGAGTATTTATAAGATAGGTATAAATATATATATATATAAATATAAATATAGGTTTAGTGGAATTGGGTGGATAATAGAATATAGGTTATTTATATTAGATATTAATTAAATATTAAAAAATTAGAAATTTAAGAGGTTAAAAGGTTGGAAGGAGTATTAGAAAGTTAAAAAGAGCGTGGTCTTTACCTTTACTTTTTTACTTTTTAATCTTTTAATATTTAGTTAGCATCTAAATATTTAGTTAGTATCTAAACACGTGTAGGCTAGAAGGCTAGAGAGCTAGAGGACTAGAGGGCTAGAAGGGCTATTAAAAGGGTTATTAAAAGGGTTTTAAAAGAGATTTATACCTAAAGTATTTAAAATTTAAAGAAATTTAGAGAATCCTAGTTAGGTATATAGTTTTATATAGGCTACGTACTTAAAATTTTATATTAGATAGTTGGTTGGAAAAAACTGGGTAGGTAGACGCTTAAGGTGGGTAGATGGATGCTAGCTAGTGTGTTGGCTTTCTCATGTGTTAGGTTAGGAAGATTGCTGGATTGCCTGAATTGCCTTAACGCATTCGTATTTAGGCCACACTGATGTGTTATACGCTCTACCTGCCCTTAAGTACCTAGGTGGCTATGTGAAGCGCTATGTAGTATAACTTGTCCAAGTGTCGTAAAAGTGGATGAAATGTGAGCACACAGGCGCGACTGAATATTCTACTCATTGACATCAATGATGGACCAACCGAGTTGATTCAAACATTAGTTGATCTCGGTTTAGTAAGGAGCGAGGTCTGAGAAGCGAGAAGATTGATGGCGAGAATGGCCGCACTGCCAGGTTACCGAACACACGATCTGAGATATCTGAGCAGATTTCCAGCCAATTCGTATTTCGTAGTATTATCCCATGTGCAACAGTGCTTAATAAGTCCATGGTAACCCCGCGTTTTCCAATGCAACGGTAGCTTAAGCATACTACACTATGCTGATCACCGCATAGATGCTGGGAGCGGCTCGGCCCTTCTGAGCCTTCTCATGAGGCCCACCTCGTACCTGGGGTAAGCAGCCAATGAGTCTCGTCTCAATACGCGTATTCGTATAGACGATCACTGACGACATGGGATGGCACGAAGCTGCCCGCTGATTCCCAGTATAATGTGGTTGCATCAAATAGATACATGTATTCCCCGGATGAATATTCACCAGAATTACTTGACAGATCACAAATGATCGGCAAATCTCCGCATTCTGGGACATGCCAGGAACCACAGTTCATCTCACTGTGTTCCTTGCATCGTCTTAGCGTTCCATCGTGCGTACCGTCACCTCATCGCGCTTTGATGCGGGGGGTATTGGACATGGATGAACGGCTTCCTCGACCCGAGCTCAACATTTGAATAACAATCGGCTGTCGGGGAGCGGGAATGTCGCTGTGTCCACTCGTATAAAGGTCTGCAGCCTCGCCGCCTGATGCACAAAATCTGCCGACTACCTACTAGGTATCTGAGAGTCACACGGGAACTGGAAACATGGTCAGCACAACGAATGCATCGCTTCTGCTGCTCCTTTGGACACATGCTGCCACTGCTGTCACTACAGCTGGGTACCGCCTCGGGAATAATGGTCAGTAATCTCTCATCCTCAAAGTGTATCTGAGACACAGAACTTTCAAGCTCTGAACTGCAAATCAGGAACCCGGGATTGGGATACTGCCGTGGAGCGAGCCCAGGGGCTCATCTCACAGTTGACTTTGAACGAAAAGGTCATGATGATCACTGGAAACAGCTCCGCGGGTTACTGCATTGGCAATATCGCACCTATCCCACGCCTGAACTTCACGGGCATTTGCATGCTTGACGGGCCCAATGGGGTCAACCGGGCTGATCTGGTCAGCGTCTTTCCATCGGGGATCACAGCTGCCGCCACGTGGGACCGAGAGCTGATATACCACCGCGGATATGCCATGGGGCAGGAGTTTAAAGCCAAAGGCGGCGACGTTGCTCTTGGGTAAGGAATTGATGGCTCCCTGCTTCGGTCTCGTGGAAGAACCGTCGGAGCTGACGTAGTGTAGCCCAACGACGGGTCCTATGGGACGTCATGCTCTAGGTGGGCGAAACTGGGAGGGCTTTGGTCCAGACCCATACCTGGCCGGCGTCTCAACTGCAGAAAGCGTCCTCGGCCTGCATGATGCCGGCGTGCAGACCAGTACCAAGCACTTCATCGGCAACGAGCAAGAGACGCAGCGCTCTTCCACCACAAGCCCCGACGGGACTCGCACCGAGGGGATATCGTCGAATATCGACGACAGGACCATCCACGAGCTCTACATGTGGCCATTCGCCGACGCGGTCAAGGCCGGCACGACTTCGGTCATGTGTTCATACAATCGTCTCAACCAGGAATACTCGTGTCAGAACAGCTACCTCATGCAGAAGTTGCTCCGCGACGAGCTTGGCTTCAAGGGCTTCGTAGTATCGGACTGGTTCGCCACCCACTCAACCGCAAAGTCTATCAACGCTGGCCTGGACCTCGAGATGCCCGGCTACCTCCCCACCAGCTACCCAGGCAGCGAGCTCTGGTTCGGCGAGAACGTGCTGAATGCCATACGCAACGGCTCTGTAACCGAAGAGAGGGTGGATGAGATGATCCGCAATATCCTCACCCCGTACTATTACTTCGAGCAGGATGCCGCAGACTACCCATCGCCAGACGATTCGTTCCCGTACCTTCTCATCGTCCAGGAGGCGTCCATCGAGCTGGGCCGTCAAATCGGCCTGATCCCCGACGACCCTAATTTTGTCTTCCCCCGCGGCCGTGACGTCCGAGGAGACCACGCCAAGCTCATCCGCGAGATAGGCGCCGCCGGCACCGTGCTCCTCAAGAACAACAACACGCTCCCCCTGAAGAGCCCCAATGTGATCGGAGTCTTCGGAAACGACGCTGGCGACTTCACCAACGGCTTCTTCCGGCCCTCTGAGGTACCAGCGAGCGTCAACACCGGGACCATGGTCATCGGGGGCGGCTCGGGCACCGGCCGCCCGTCATACGTGGTCTCCCCGCTGGACGCCATCAAGTCAAAAGCCAGTGAGATCGAAGCGCAGGTCATGTACATCACCCACAACGAGGTCATCGCGAACAAGGACTTCAGGGGCATATACCCGCCACCCGAGCTGTGCCTCGTGTTCCAGCAGACGTTCGCCAGCGAGGGCTTCGACCGCACCGCGTTCGAGCTGGATGGGAACTCTACGGCCGTCATCAACAACGTGGCCGATTTCTGCGGCAACACTGTCGTGGTCACTCACTCGGGCGGCGTCAATACCATGCCGTGGGCCAACAACCCCAAAATCGGGGCTATCCTCGCTGCCCACTACCCCGGCCAGGAGAGCGGGAACTCCATCGTTGACCTGCTTTGGGGCGACGTCGCCCCGTCCGGCCGCCTACCTTATACCATCCCGCGCACCGCCGAGGACGCTGGACCACCAGTCGTCAACCTCACCTTGCCTGTGACCGACCCTCTCGGCTGGCAGGCGAACTTTTCCGAAGGGCTGCTCATCGACTACCGCCATTACGATGCGCAGGGGATCGAACCACTTTTCGAGTTCGGGTTCGGTCTTACCTACACGACGTTTGAGATCGACAGCCAGGGAACCTCCGTCGCGCTGGCCGCGGGTCCGGTGACCGCCAGGCCCAACGCTAACAGCACCGTCCAACCAGGTGGGCTCCCCGAGCTCTGGGAGGACGTCGTCGTCGTCAGGACCAGTGTCACGAACACGGGTGACCGAGCCGCGCACGCCGTGCCGCAGATTTACCTGTCATTCCCCGATGGCGCGCCTGAGGGCACGCCGGTCAAGGTCCTCCGGGGGTTCGATAAGGTGTTTGTCGAGGCTGGGGCATCTGTGGAGGTCGAGTTTCGTCTTCAGCGGAGGGATGTGAGTTACTGGGACACTGATAACCAGACATGGGTGATTCCTGAGGGGGACTTTGTTTTCCTGGTCGGGTTCAGCTCGAGGGATCTGCCTGTGGAGAAGACATTCGCGGTGCTGGCTTCTGGAGGCGGTTCGGGGGGTTTGGACAATCGGTTTCTGATCAATTAACCTTTGGGGGCAGGGGGACAATACCTACCTCACCGTCTCAATTTGGTAGTAGGGGAGCACATTCGTCTTCCTGGACTGATTCCAGCTCGTTCTGATGTACCAAAAACGGTATACAGTCGGAGCCAAAATCTAAGTGATATGCTGTCGTAGGTTTGCAGCAGCAGTTCACTGGTGGAGTCGTGAAGTCAGCTTGTATCCAAATGTTTCCCCTCATCCGAATTAAGCTCGTTGCAGGCCTGAGGACACCGTAAGAGACTATCAACGCAAAAGAGGACATTGAATTCGCTTCACAATCGATACTTGACCCGCAGTCACAACGACGTGATGATGAGAAACTTGAGCCTTTTGCAACACGACTTAGCTTAGTTTGCACCCTATTAAGCCCGTTTCCGATTACCTGGAGAAGCTCAACCGATACGTACTGTTGCCAGGCCGTCCTAGAAACTCGCCTTCGAAGCCATCATGATGTGTCGGACGTAATTCTTCATTAACTCGGCCCAATATTGTATGTTTACGAGGGGTCCCAGATCCGTCCCACTGTGAACAGCGTATACCTAGGTATGGGAGGAAGTGTAATCGCCACCTGGAAGGGGAATTCTCACCCGCCTTCCTTACGCCATCAGTACTAGAAACTGCCGTCTCAGCTGCCTCGCAGGACGTGTTCAGATGCGAAGAGTCCTCGTGATCTTGTGCTCGGTGGCTACCTGTGAACCTATGCCCAAAGGAAGAATATCCTGGAATCTGGTGAGTAGGGGTTACGGGACTGGTACCACTTGGGCAGGAATACCTGAAGGTACTGATCTGTTGCTGTCTCGTCGTTGCCCATCCTTCTTGACGACGGTTTACCTCGGGTCCATTGTCATCATATCCAGCACGCCTGGTACTAAGGCTCGAGTCTCCCGGCCATCTCACCTTGATGAGTCCCGCCTACATAGGTAGTGAATCGGGGTGTACTTCGGTGATTCAATTCCCGTTCACAACATGGAAGCCATCTCATGAAACGAAGTGGCCATAACTACCTAGGTATTGGCTCTGATTGTTTACTTTGGATATCTCAATTCAATTTGAGGTGGAACAACTTTATAAACCATTTCTTCGAACCTCGAGACCTTCGATTCATTCCTCCCTTGCTCTCTTCTTCCATCAGACCATCCACAGGTCAGACCCCTCATCATCATCCCGAGGTCTCTGATCCGTACATGACACCAGTGAAGCAAAACGCCTTGCGATACTCTCGTCAGCAGTCATCCTGAATGGGGTCCTGGACTCTCGCAAGAACAAACACCACGGCGTCTCTCTCGGCCAAGAGTTGGTAACAACTATCCCCCAAAGCCTTGGAAGTACATCAGTAAGATTCCTAGTACTGCCGGCATTGCGAAGTCCCTCGCTGTGCTGAGTTAGTCAAAACAAAACAAACCTTTTGCGGGACAACATCTATTTGTCAGAGATCGACCAAACACGCACACAATCATCTCTCAAAATAGATGTCATCATGATGGACTCCATCACACCTACCGAGTTCCACTTCTTCCCAAAGCTTTCAGCGGTGTTCAGACAGATGGTCTGGGATAAGGCACTTCCCACCCTAGATCTCCAGCGATTCAACGCCGAGATCGCACGCCAGCCAGGACTTCCCTTCTCCAACCGACCTGGGGTCCTTACCCTCTGCCTGACCCCAAACGATGACTTCATTCAACTCACCAAGGGCTACGTGGGCCTCCTCGGCGCCTGCTACGAGTCACGGGAGGCGGCCATGCGCAAGATCAAAGCCTACCTGCCGATCCACTACATCAAACAGAACCAAGACGGCACCATCTCCATTCACTCCGCCAGGGTCCCGTATAACCCCGACGCACAGGTCTGCATCAGCGGCCTCGGTCGAGCACTCCACCTCGCCGCGGAGGAGGGCCTTGGCGCCCGCGGCACGGCGGTTGAGATCCCCCGCCACGACAGCGCGGACATCATCGCCTACAACATCAGTTGCGCCTCGATTCCCGAGGTCAAACACCTGGCCATTGCCCTCACCCCACCACGGCAGTTCACGGGTCAGCTCTGCACCATGTCTGGCTGGGATTTCCACTCCTTCAACAACTTCGCAAGGAGGATGGCTGAATACGAGCTGGAGACAATCGAGCTGGTCGACGACGGCTGGTTGGATGAGAGGCACGACGACGAGGACCACTCGGTGCCCTTTGAGTGGCAGCACACGCCGGGCCCGATCATCCGCTTCGATACGGGCAACATGCGGCCCCGTATTTATATCCTTTGGTCGCGACTGCTCGACGATTTCCAGGCCAACGTCAAGGCCTTCAATGCTGTCAAGCAGCTCAGGGCTGCTGCGACTGAGCAGTGAACAGCGGCTTTGGAAGCTACGAGGGGCTAGGATGGATGGCAGGAGGCTTGGGCGAGACAGGCGGACACTGGCCACTTGGCATGGATCAAGGCCAGTGATTTGGCAGGCAAAAGAAGAGAATTCACATGTGAGGAGGTATAGGTGGTTTCGCTGCTATTCCGTATACGTCCGAGGACATACATGGCGCCTTCATACTGTGTGAGGAGGTATAGAGTTTGTCAAAAACATTTTGATGTAAACGGCAAATATGGGGTCGCGACCGTTGGTGCCTTCTGTTTTACAAGTTGTCTTTGCCGGCCGTTGGGGGGGGGGGGGAGGCCCATCTGGAGGGGAAAGCGCACATGCACGATGGGGCAACATCAGATTAGAGATCACAACATTTGAAGGCTGAAGTTCGAGAAGCCACTAACAACGAGCGGTATGATGAGATTCATCCGCGAATGAGCAAAAAGAATCGGTCTAATTGCTGTCCGTTCTAAAGTAAACACTGCTTCATGTTGAGGTGAATGTTGCCCGAGTTGACGTAAAGTTGCTCATCACTTGATCTCCCCATCCTTTCTGCCCCTCCGAGGTCTGTTTCCTGGTCTTCTGCTTTGACCATCTGTAACAGCCTACCGGGGCAGGAGTCTCCCTGGTTCTTTTTGTTCCTTCCATTTCTCCTTTTTCCTTCGTTTCTAGTTGCGACCAACATCTGATTGAGCCAAACACCTTTGGACCCCAAGTTCCTCGTCCCCAACCGTACTAGAATATATTGTTCGTTGAGCAACCCACCCACATTCGAGTCACCATTCCATTATCGACTTACTCGTTCGTTTTCAACACCCCACAGCCAATCTTTTGACGCCGAGGTATCCTTAACACCAAATATCGTCACGATCAAAACCGGGAATTGCTGTCCAGACTGCATGTAACCCCTTGAACCTTGCCGAACTTTGGTAGGCGCTGACCAACAGCTTTGATGCATGGGTTAGGTACCCAACCAAAGCCAATGGCCCCTCCAGATCAGATCTCGGCCAATCCGGCACAGGAAATGGAATCCACCATCTCCAGAACCTTCGACCGCTTCTTTGATATGCCAATTGAGTTGCAGATATTGGTCTGGGAACAGGCAGCACTGGCTCTCCCCGTCCTCGACATCCAGCACTTTACGGCCGAGATCATCCCGAGTCAGCAACAGCCAAGTTCTCTGAGCCTTGTGCTCTGCTTCACACCGCATTCAGACTTCATCAGCCTCACGTCCGGCCACCGTGCCCTTCAGAGTGTATCTAAACGTTCACAAGAGGCGACTAGACGAATACTCTACCAGTACCGCCTTCCTATATACTGGGTGGCCACAGGCGCCGGTGGATTGCCGGTATGCCATCATGCCGTCGTCCCATTCAACCCCGCTAGTTCCTTCTGTATCAGTGGTCTCCACCGCGCCTTTGTAGACGCCTGCCAAGGAAGAGGAGCTCGAGGATCACAGCTGCAGCCCCCCACGGGGGTTCCACGGGAGCTTCGCCACATCATGTCCGCATTGGGGGCTCTCGAGCTTCCCATGACCTCGATGATCCAGAACCTGACGTTTGCTCTCGATCCTCTCAGGCTTCCAATCCCATCACCCCCTTTCAGGTCCGTCCATGACTGGGTGGATGCGAGAGACGAAGTCTATTCTTGGGTCTTGGCGCAATTTCGAAGCCTAGAAACGTTTTCACTCATCGGAGATTCAGCCCTTGATCGACGTCATCACATCGACCAGAGCCTTTTCCAACGCATGCTTCGAGGCTGCTCAGTCACCCCCGATTACCAGCCGACGTCATCCCCCAATGGACTGCGGGCCGGGCACTCCTGGGCATCGCTTTGGAGATTGTGGAAGCGTCAGCAAATTCTTCACTACGTCATCACGATGGGAAAGATCGATGAGATAGACGAGCTCCTTTCTCAGAGCTCAGATGCCTCAGACTCGGTCGATATTGCTGCAAACACGGCCATGAGGCAAGAGCTTGAGATTAACGCGAGGGCCGTCAGGTGGGATGAGTGGTCCGTCGGGGGTAATGGGTGGTGGAGGACATAGAGTTCAACAAAGATAGGAGTGCGAGATATCGATAAGAATCATGGGAGATTGGGACGACGAGGGAGCGCATGATCGACTCGAGGGCCGCGGTGGAGTTCGAGGATCATGAAAACATCTGCCCTGAAGAGACTTGACGAGACTCGAAGGGTAAAGCACTCAGTGAAAAGGTAAAAGAGGGTCTGATGAGGAGCATCCAGATACAGCGACAACGGTTTATAGATGGTGTTCGCGCAGTTGACGCGTGGAAAAGTCTTGGAGGATGCCTATTCTCCAAGCTAGCGGGATGTTTCAATGAGTTTTCTGGTCGAAATGTAAAATTACTCAAGTACATTTCTGATTGTAGCGGTAATAAATCTGCCAAGGCATGCGTCTACGTCTTCATGCCTTGCGAGGTAGCCCCGGGGCACCAAGCTTATCACCATCACTCGTGCCCAGGTGCCGTCCGTTCTTGAGCAGTCTCAGAACTCGCTGAATTTGACCCGCTCAGCCTTTTGGTTGAGCTCCAAAGATCCTTCCGGCGTCTGCGTCGGGTCTGCTGTGACTTCTTGTTGAACCAGGTTGTTGCAAATGGAACATGCGATAGGGAATGGGGTCTCGCGATAGTGGCATTCAGGCCGCCCTTGCCCTTTGGGCCTTCACCAAGCCGTCAACCTCAAGGATGGCATCCACAAACGCACCGGGGCTCTGCTGAGGTATGTTCTCCCCCGCGCCCTGCACGACGCGATGTACCCTGGTGCCGGTGAAGTGCATCGCCGTCGCAGAGCCGTTCGTCGCCGGAAACGTCGTGCTGAACTCGGGGTCGAGCGTCACCGACGGGGCCGAGATGGCCGGCTGCTCATCAAGCGCGTCCGCGAGCCCGGCATAGGCAGGATCGCCCGGCGAATACAAGAGCCGGTTCCTGTAGAAGTCGACGGTGATGTTGACGAAGTCTGGGTTCTGCAGCGCGGGCAGCGCGCGGTCGACCTCGGCCTCGCTGAAGTCCCACCGCGGCGAGTTCCGGGCCCAGATGGCGCGGGCGTACTCCCTCAGCCGCGTCTGCAGGGCGGCGTATCCCTTGGGCGTGAGGAAGAGGTAGAAGTACCACCGCGCCGCCTCCGGGTCCGGGTCCGAGGGCGCCCACGCCGTGCGCCGGTCCTGGATCAGGTAGCTCCCCACCGCGACCATGCCGTCGCACCGGCCCGGCCAGAGCGCGGCGACCACGTTGGCCGGGATGGTGCCCCAGTCGAAGCCGGCGAGGATCGCGTGCTCGATCCCGAGGGCGTCCATCAGCGTCAGCAGGTCGTACCCCAGGGCCGCCTGCTCTGCGCTGCGGGGCGTGGACCCGTCGAGGAACCGGGTGCCGCCGTAGCCGCGCAGGTACGGCGCGATCACGCGGTAGCCCTTCTCGACGAGCGGCGGCGCCACCTCTGCGAAGCTGTTGATGTCGTATGGGAACCCGTGCATGAGGATCACGGCCTGGGCGTCTTGGGGTCCCTCGTCGTAGTACGCGATGCGGAGGAGGGATGCCGTGTCCACGTACTGGAGGGGCTGGAGAGTGGGTAGGAGGCTTTCGTTGTGGCCATATCCGCGTGCTGTGTCGAGCGGGCGGCCTGTTGTATCAGTGAGGCCGCAGACGCTGGTGATGCAGAGCACAAGGGCGAGGGCAAGTCTGAGAGTGGTCATATTTGGGTGATTTTAGGGTTTTGGAGCCCGATATGATGTACGGACTGGAGAAGAATACCCAGGGCTGCTATGGGAGACTGCATGCACCAGATGCTCTTTTAAATTCACCCAAGCTGCTGCATGCAGCCACAAAGCGACCCTATTCAGCTCGATAATTCGGGCGCAGCGCCTGCTATGCATATTGACTAGCTGAGCCTCATTGGAGATGATTCCAAATCAGATGAACACAATGAAGGTTCCATGCCGTTTCCCTTAGTGCTTATTATCTGATGCAACTGCAGAAAATCTAGTAACCCGATGCCACTCTCTGATTTCAAATACTCTTAGCTGAACTAGCCTGTTACCCAATCTTCTTTCTGTCGTTTGCTTTCCCGGCGGATCTCAGTGCCCAGGTGTGAAGATTTTCACATTCGGGGAATGCTCATCGGTGACAACGGATCAGGTCCTGCAAACAAATGACAAGGCTAATTTTCCCCCAACACCTTTCGGGGATGGCGGCCGTGAAGAAGCCCAATTACGTATCTAGGTGACCACTTTCTCCCAATCATGCCAAAGGAGCTTGATTCTCAGGCCGCGGATGCGTTTGAAGTCACACAACCACTCATCCATCCCACCTGGCCCGATCGAAGCCTGCCACTCCTGTTCTGAGATCATGAAGGTAAACTCTGTTTCACCTCCCTTGTTGCTGTATACGTCAATGTAATGCAGATCTGCCCAGAGCTGCCCCCGCCGTGCGAGAGCATGGGCATTCTTGGGCGTAGGGAACATGTGATGCCATTCAAACTCCGCCTCTTCGTCGCAGTGTTGATCATCCTCTGCGCTCTCTGGGGGACAGAAGAATATCTGCAGCCGCTTTATGTACCGGTAGAGCCCACAGCAGCCGGTATGCCTGCAAAAGTCTGTGAGGACGTCCAGAGTGGTTGAGTCGTAGCGATAGCGAAGGATGATGGTGTTGGTCGCGAAGAAATATGTGGCCAGCTCCCGACGGACCGTCGTGAATATCGGATCCCGTGTCGCTTGGAGACACGGCGGTATGATGCGGATGGGCAGGTCTGCGATGTGTTGATCAAAGCGGAAGTATAGGCCGTGGCGTTGAATAGTCCATGTACCCTTATTGAAGCCAAGCACGTACGAGTAAACTAGGTCTCGCAATTCCTGAGGGAGTGCTTCGTGGAACATCTTCAGGAAATCGGCGCTCAGCGATGGTCCTTCCACCCGATGAGTGTTGTCGTTCTTCTGGTGAAGCGTTGTGGCCTGGTCCGCAGCACAACAGGCTTCCATGCTTTCATATGTTGACCGTTCCCAGGCCAATAAAAGTTCGGCTTCTGTGCACAACCGATTCAAATGATGAATGATGAGGGACATGTTTCTATGTTGCTCAGAAAGGCCGTTTGATATCCGAGGGTTTGACCTGCGATTAACCTGTCCGAAGGAACACGGCCCAGCGCCGGACTTGCCTTGAAGTGGTTTCGTTTCTTGAAAACGTCAGGTATGGAGCACCAGGATAGTGGTCGCATGAGCTCGACTGATATGATCACTATGCTCATATGATATGCACAGAATTTGATGAACGAGAAAGGTGAGCACCCTGCGCGCCACCGAACTTTTCTGGTGGTCATCAGCACGTAAGCAAGCATTTTAAAAAGAATATAGTGCCAATAACAGTACAGAGAGAATACAGTACGTTTTTAAAAAGACAGATATAATTTCATATTACTTATAGAAAATGGTTACTAACTTGGCTGACCCGGCCTTGTAAAAAAGCATTCGTTCTACTCTACCAAATTACCTCTCACTTCTTTCGGACTGTTATCATTCAACAACCCTGCAATCGCTTGGTCTATCAACCCTAGAAATGAGTCCTGGTTGATTGCAACATCATCAATCTGCCAATTGGGTTTAGTCCCAATGTTATGGGTTGCTGGAAGCTCACCGTGGCCCGTGAAGTATTTTATACCGACCATCTGGGCCAGGTTCTTGAATCCCTTATGTTGAAAGTTCGGTGGCCTGATCTCAACAGCAGCGCCCTGGGTCATAAACATGATGTGCGTCAGGCCAGCACCATGTACTCCGACTAAGATGTCTGTCCTCTGTACCAGTGCCAACTGTTCTGACACTGACAAGAACTCAAAGTCCACTGACGACACGTTGACGTTCGGGTACTTTTCTTCGACGGCTCTCAGCAATGCCTCAGCGCCTTCAAGCTTACGCCGTCCCGTTCGATCGATGAAGAGCAGATTCAGCATCCCTTTCGGCCGAGAAGGTGCCTTTGTCAGGGGGGAGAGCATGTAGTGACTTTTGATGCGATTGACCAGGATCTTGAGGTTCACCGAATCTGTGCAGTTGCGGTCTTCCCAATCGTTCTGCCACAGGGGATTGCTGCCACCGGGCAACGGTACGATGATATTGTAAGGGTGCAAGCCGTCCGTGATTGACTGATATTTCTCAGGCGATGCGCGAATCGCTGATAATCGGACAGGGGCTTTGCCTGTAAGGAGCGACCAGAGGTCATATAGTGGTCCATCTGGTAGGTCGTCGAGTATTATTACTTGGACGTTGTGATTATCGCTTGGGATGGTCAAGAATGGGGGACCTGTCGCATTTTCGATGGGCTCCACTGGCAGGTTGTTATTGATGCGGCTCATGCGCAATATATCGAGGGTCATGGTCATGGACCAAATTTCCATAAGACCGTGCCAAATGTTCCTTTCGCCCTCGCGCTTGACAAGAACTCCGTATTGATTCGAAACCGTCGTGGGTTGCGGGGTATTGTGATCGGGCTGCCCGGTAAGACTGGGAACTAGTCCCACATCGACAAACCGATCGAAGACCGTTGGCGGCCCGGTCTCGTACCAGTGTTGTCTGATGGCATTGAAACGGATGATTCCCCGAGAAGACTCGGTCTGATCAGGTAATCTGACTTGGCAGTCAAGTGCGAACTTCCCTTTCGTCGAGTTGAATATAGCATTCTGCCCAATACAGAGAGTGTCGCGACCCTTTTCAGAGGATATTGTAGCGTGGAAACAAGTCAAGTGGCTGGAGCCAGATGAGCAATACTGGATCGAATGGTTTGAAAAGTCGCTGAGATACTTGGGACTGAAGCGGTTGATGCAGTGTTCTGGGTCGTCGCCCGTTTGCGCAGTGTCTTCGATGACCCTGTATTCCGCCGGGACTGGGAGTGGCCCACTTGGGGGTACCGGATCTCCTCGTCGTAATTCTGTCGGCAGCAGCCGCGAAAGACTGTCAAAACTGTCGTCTGTGGAAAAGACATGATAAGTCGTCAGGCACAGCAATATGCTGAGTATGCTTAGTATAATCCGCCTTCGACCACCAGAGTAGGGTTGAGGTAGCATCATGCACTGCTGTAGAATAACCCGGTCTTCTGACAGAACCGTAGAATAGTTGAAAGCTACATAGAAAGACGTATTCAGTTTGAGCAGAAAGTCAAGAAGATTTTAGATATAACGCTAATAGACGGCAGTCGAAAGAGCCTGCAGACAGAATACAGGCATTCGGGGCAACAGCTTGGATCCACTATGAGTCCAGCCATCCCGATCCTTCAACACATGGTCGCGCTGCCGAGCATCAATAAAAGACAGCGGTTGGTGCATCGTGTGAAATGAAAATCCTCCTGTGGACATCAGAAGACGAAGGACCCGCAAGACCCAATTATTCCAGTCTGTTGGTTCTGTTCGATGCTTCAGCGACCCATCCTCATACCCCATACATAGATAGAGTGGGTGCTTTACTCGCCGACTTCTCTCATTCGCCAGGACACCTGGGCAGGATTCGTCAAACCAACAGTATGTAGCATCCGGGACCCGCAATACTTTACCCGTCGGCTACCGTGACTTAAACAGTAATTACAGGCAGAACCAGTTGACACCAACACAATTTCGCACAACGAGTCTTCCGTTGCCATCCAAATCGGGTCACGCTCGCAGCGATGAACGGAAACTCCAACGCCGCCTACCTGTACACTGTTTCTGAGATCAAAGAGGGCTACATCTCAACAGGTCAAACCCGAAGGATCCAAGGTTTGTAGAGCAAACGCGGTGTGGGGGACTTAAGTTGTGTTGGTGGTCATCGTGTGAATTCATTTGACTGCCCACGCCAAGTCGCCCAGTGACCGATTCATGAGCGGGGACATTGAGTTCACCTCGGATCGTGGTCGGTTGGTCACTGTAGGGGCAGCTTTTCGCAGTGCTGGCGAATGTCAGTTGCCCTCTCAGCGCCTCTTGGCCTCAAGTTCTGCGTCTCACTTTGGGTTATTGCTCCAGTGATGGGTAATGGGGAAATTGCATATCCATACGTATCAGCTTTCACTATTCTGGTTATCCTTTAAGCATAATAAGTAATTAGCATCAGATTTGAGCCTGAACCCGGTCCCTTTGTAAAATCATGGGCCTTTGGCGTCCTGGGGGGAACCAGAGGAGTCACTTTGTATAATTTTTTAAATGTTGAGTCACCGTGGTACTGTCCATCCATACAAAAAGTTCTTAACGAGCCTGGGGGGAGGGTGGCTTCTCGCCCAGTAATTCACTCCGGCCTCTAGAATATTCCCATTATCCCTGAAAAAATGTAGAAAGCTTGGCGTCTTTTCGAATCCAACGCATGTCCCACAATTGTAATCCTTCATATGGATCCCCTCTTAGCTGTTCATGGACAAAGTCGTCGTGGCAGGATTCGGCCTGTCCCTTCCTTGAAATCTAGTCTTATCGCAAACAGCCACAGGGGATAAATGGATCGACCGGGGCCGGTCTCCCGCCGTTATCCTGCGGCGCCTGTTTTCCAGCATATTGTATGACTCCCTTCGGGAGCCACTTTCCTCACAGTGCTGTTACAGATAACTTCTGTTTTTTCACATGTGCATTGTAAAGAACTTGCAACTTACCAGAAATGTTCTTTGGTGGTAGCCTAGCTAGCCGCTTCAGCGGCGTTTCTGTCATACTCTGCGCCTCCCGAGTCTTTGCGGACTCGCCTGATTGTGTGCCACGCCCCGTTTCCCTAGGCATATTCAATGTCACTTTGTCAAACGGTAAGAGAGCATGGGGTGTTGGTATGACTGCAGGTACACCTGGGCAGCCCATGACCGTCATGCCACAATGATACGCAGCGGGTGATGCACACCCGTTTTCCTTCTGCCACAACGCTTGACCCGAGACTAAAATCTGTACCAAAGGCCACTGAACAATACCATGCTTTACGGAACCGACGGTCACTGTGAGCTACGAAGCGCGGATGAGTGGTCGAAGTCATCATACATTACCTTCCGAGGGGGCGCCTACGACAGCTCGGCCTCGAGCACCTCGACGACCAACTACCCGTCATCACTGTACACCGTCGATATCGTCGCGCGAGGATAGCCATATCACTATCCTGGCACGTATCATATCATGGACACGTTTAGTGTCGCCGAAAACACCACTATTCTGGAGTTCCCTCTGAACATAGCCCAGAGCGCCTGGGACGAGCAAGCCTACCTACCGATGATGGGATTGGGTCTCGGAACCAACTCGACCATCTTGAACGTGCTAAAGAGTTCTGGAAGAATTATTTCGCGCTTATGGTCTTTCTTCTTTGGCTCGTGGGGATGGAAGAGCCGTATGGACGGCAGTTTTACGTTTGGTGGCTACGACGCAGGCAGGGTGACCGGCAAGGGATCGGAACACTCACTACTTAAGTAGCTTTGCCAAGTTCGCCTTACCCGTCACACATGGTCATGATCTTTAAAGGCATGGAGCTCAATTTCCCCAACGGCACCAGTGCTAGCATAATGGGTACGTCGGATTCGAGTGCTCTAGCTATTTGCCTCTACCCGTCCGTGCCGACAATGATGAGGATGCCCCTTGAGCCGTACTTCGAAAAATTTATGAGGGCGACAAAGAAGTCGATCTACAGAATGGGAAGAACGGAAGGGATTTACTATTGAAATATGAAATACCCAGCAGGTATCCCGGCGTCAGTCCCAAGGATTCCCAACAATCCCACCGGTTTATTGGAGGGCAAAGTCGCTGACATATTACAGCTACGACGGCAACTTGACAATAACCCTCGACACTGGCCTAAATGTCACCGTGCCCAATGATCTGCTCGTTGTGCCTCGTCTCTATCTGGACCAGGTGACGGGCGACACAGTCAGCAATGCCACCGAGCCCGACCTGCTCATCGACTCTCTATAGGACGTCGAAAAAGACGAAATGGCCATGTTAGGCTACATATTCGTCTCGGTAGTCTACCTCTCGGTCAACTAGGACACTGGAACGTTCACCTTGTGGCGGGCGAACAGGAGCCCCGACGGAGTCGAAGACCTGCGCGCCGTAGGAGCCGACGGAGAAGACCACATGAGCTTCTGCGCAGCCGTAACGGCGGAAATCCACAGCAACTTCACGGACCCAGCGGTTGATACGGACCCAGCGAATGATACAAACTCAATAAATGGTACAGACTCAACGGGTGGCATGGACTCGGCGGGTGATACAACAGCAACCACGGCGACAGATGGTCGCCTGGCTACTGGAGCGATTGCCGGCATCGCGGTTGGTATTGTCGGCGCTGTTGCAATAGCCATTGCGGGTCTCGCGTGGTGGTTCTTGCGTGGCAAGAGGAAGACAGCCGCCTCCAAGGCCGCTGCGCTCGAGAAATCGGTCCAGAGGGGCCCGCCCCCAGAAATCACAGGCTTCTATGGAACACACTTCGAAGCAATCCCCTTCAACGGGACACGCTTCGATGGTACACAACGGCCGGAGCTACCCAATGACTCGGCCCACAAGTTTGAGTTGCCTGTCTCGGGCTCTCCTGCATTTTTCGAGTTGCCTGGCCACCGCTACTAGGGGTTCTCTGGGTATAGAGCGCTTATTCTGTTAGCTGCACGATGATGTCGGCACTGGCTTCATAATATCAACTTGAAGAAGCTACCTAGGTAGTAGTTTTACCTGCACACCAATCACTACAGGGCATTGTCACCTGTTGACATGATTGACGGTATTTAGTTCTTGTCTTTCCCAGTGATGTCCTAGTGTCTTTCCATTGTTGGCCTTAATCTTGTGATATTCTTCCATCGTTCTTTTCAAAAGTAGCTAGCCCTGGAGGAATTTCCACGGCCCACGTGTTCATTGTGATCAATGATTCCTGTGGTATCACATCAGATAATGCATCTCAAATGCGCTGACTGCTTTTCTTGCAATAAATATGACATTTAATTATTAGAGTGCATATTCGAATGCCTAGTGAAGATCGCCTATCCTTTCTTTAAGGTTCTTCGCGAAGCCTACCCTCTGCTGGCAAACCGTGACTGACGACCTCGACCTCTGACCGCTGATACCTTCCCTTTTCGCCTTTGGGCCTTCAATTTAGTCGTCTTCGCTGGTACAACGAATTCAGAGTACCGAGATGTGGAAGTGTCAACTGGCAACTCTGGACTGTAACTAACCAACAGTACCTTGATCGTGAGCTGAACTCCACGCTCGCCAAGTGACTTGACCAGGTCTAGAAATGCTGAAAGCCAATGAAATCCTGAATTGGTTTCCAAATGCCCGTCGAGCAATTCCAAATCCACGACCAAGTAAATATCACCAGATAGTCCGGACAGGAGATTTTGCAAAAGAGCAAACCACTCTTTCTCGGAAGGATTGCCCGAAAAACCAGCAGCGTTGAGGGACATGGACTTCTCCGTCTGACCGCTTCGCCGAATATCCAGGACCTGCCGGACCAGATATTGGAGGAGGTCCTTGGTGGACATACTCTTAGCAGCTGCGCCCTCCTGCGACGTACCGATGGCGAATATAATTGGGATTCTATTCAGTTGCAGCTGCTCGATGACATCGACGGAGAAACACTTCAGGGCATGGCGCGAGCGGAAGTCTCCCTTAACTAATGAAACATCTGATTGATTTGATCTCGCCCACTGTCGCATGCGCGCGAATTCCCAAAAGCCCTCCGAAAGTTGTCGGGCTTGGTTCTGGGACGAGCGTTTCTGGTTGACAAGCAGATAGCTCAAAGCTTTTTGTGGGGTCCACAAGTTCGGGTCCGAGAGTGACTGCATGATTTGTGAGAACTGCAAGTCAGTAACCTGCTTGTTGGTGTCGAGTGTCGTTGATGCGATCACTGTGAGACTTGGTCAGTAACTGCAGGGCTTTTCTTCACTGAAGTAGACCGTGACAGTTGCAAGCACTCCTCTTTGCGGAATAAACTCACAACTTGTATTTTTTGCGATTGCTTCAAGGCGCTCAATGTACATGGTCTCGAAGCTGTCTATTCTCGTCACGACCGCCCCTAGCGTAGACTCTATGCGAGAAATACCAAGCACAGAGTCACCTATGTCGTCAACCTTTTTGTTTACCTGGCGTAACTCAAACAGCTGCCCGCACGCTGCCAAGTCCTTCACCACGAACGAATCACGCCGGATGTCCTCAAGAATATCGCCGTAACGGAGATCGAACGGTTGTGTGAAACTGTGGATGGTACGCTTGAGAGATCCTTCTGAGAGCCATTTGTGGGCTCGCGTGAGGAACTTGAGTATACTAGCGCATAGATTCGACACCGCAGCTTTCATTCGGTCTGTTGGAAATAGATTGGAACGGATCTGCACGCGTGGTAGCGCATCTGCGATCTCAGACAGGGCTTTGGCCAGGCCTTTGACTGTCTTTTCGTGATTTATAACGCCCTGTGTCCCATGTCAGCTCACATTGAGGCACAAACTTCGTACATAGGTGCATTTCACCAAGAACAAGAACTTCATTCCTCCCCATATCAGTGAGACGGTTTCTGGGTGTTGCTGGATGAGCACGTCGACGACACCTTCGTAGAAAACTATCTTCTCTGATAACTGTAGCAGCCACTTAAAAGCTTTGGAGTCTGGTTTCCGAGCCTCATAGAATGTACTGCACTGCTGAATAGCGTATTGGACATCCTCGATTTTGTTTCCCGGCTTGATGAGTTCAGACTTTTGCTTCTCATCCTTCACTCGCCCCGAAAATTCCAGCGGTGCCGCCATGAATTCACTCTTCAAAAGGCCGAATCTATCCATGCTGTTGAGGTAAGGGCTTATCATTTTTCGTTATTTTGCTAGCGATGATTTTAGGTGATGAAGATGTGACAGTAGTACTTCAAAAACTGAGCTGTTGATAGGAGTCATATCATCTTCACTTTCAAGACAGAGTCTGGGTCCTGCAACAAATCTGTGGACGATCCAAACAGCGCTTTTCTACTTCCAAAAGAGTGTTTCATCAGCTGCCGACTGCATGCTGAAGTGGACGTTCCATCGTGTAACACACCAGCGCTGCCTGCCTCACAGTACCTGCGGCGCTGTGCCACTTGGCTGCCTGGTCTGGTACCATGCACCTGTGCGTTATTGAGGGGTTGCCACCAGTGAGTATCAACCACGATGCACTCCTGATCCCTTTGTGCACCCCAAAGATGCAGTGGCTGAGTGGTATTGATTTTGGCCGTACAGGGTGAGCATCGCGGTCATTCCTAATGTGCCTTCGGTTGGGTGTTACACAACACTGATTAAGTAGGTAAGACCAAGTCAAACGTTACCTGGCTCCAGGGTCACTCTGGAAGACCCGGACAGAGGGGATACCCCGATTACTCTTCTTTCAAACATCCCACGAAAGACCTGCCGCCACATCCTCAGCCGGCAATACATTCAACCTCTTCCTTGTGATATTTCGTGCGCACAAGTCTCCGAGTACATTTCTTTCTGTGTCAGATGTCACAAATACCTGATCGTGATATTTTTCCGTATCACATACCTCTTCTTGATCTTCATGCTGCCACTTTTTACACGGACCTTTTAACATATGAAGGCGAGGTGATCGAGCTTCACTCTGCCTTCGATAAGTTCCTAAAAGAGTCTCAGACATCTCGCCTCAGGGCAGCTCACCAATTCTTCTACGCTTTTGTTCAAACGGTCTTGGCCGCTTTGCGAGACAGTTTGAGAGTGAACTTTTTGGGATTTGACCACACTGATGAGAACGACCAGACATTCCTCGAGTGCTTCTCAGGCAAAATCTTGAAGATACTGCGCGATTTAAGCGAAGCGGTCACACAAACTATCCAAAAGCTGTTCGGGAAGTTTGCAAGTCGTCGAATCATACAGAATATTCTGGAAGAAAGTGGCATTCGTTTGTTGTTCCAACAATCGTTTCCAGAATCATTGCTGGCCAGTAGCTTGGACGAGTGGGAATTGGTGAAATTCCGAAGATTTTATAAACAGAGACCAAAATGGACAAAGTCTCCTGGGCTCTTTGAAAACTTTGAACTAAAACTTGCACAGTATCAAGTTCGAAAGCGGGGCTTGAAGCTAGGAGAAAATGGTGTGTTACTATTGAGATTGACTGAAGAGATTCGAAGCAGAACATCGGCATATGATAAGAAGGCTGCAACAGAGGAAGAGCAGTGGGAGCTGAGTGGTACAGAAGACGAAGACGAAGACGAGAACGAGGACAAAGAACAAGACTCCCGTCTCCAGTCTGGAAAGAAGCAAGGCAACAAGAAAGAGGACCAAAGGAGAATCTGGAAGCATCTCACAATTTCAAGGGACGAGACGTCAGCCAGCGACTTTCTGCACGAGAAAATCATCATCCTGTTTCTCAAGCCGAAACTGGTCACACGTGAGCAGGCGGGGGTGGGAGACAACAGCAAAAGGAAGATTGAGAGCTCAGAGATCTCTGAGGGCGAAGAAGAGGCCCAGCTATCTGACACAAGCTCATCAGACCACGCTTTGGTCGCACACACTTTTCCCCATCAAACATTGGTTGGACAGTCCTTCCCCGGGACACGTCTAGATTCCAGTTTCTACCCCACCTTTCAGCCAAGATATCCCCGTATGAATACCACTAACAACGAGGGCTCCGTGGACGGAGTCCAGAATGGTGGAGGTGACTCGCGGATTTCGACCACCGAGAGTGATAGTTTGCGGTGCAGCCAGCTGGTCAGCCGCATCGCATCACTTGAGCTTGAGCTCCAACGTGCGGAAAACAACAAAGCAGGACATAAAACATGGAAGATCATTCATTTCATCTCCAAAACACACCTGGAGCCGTCCGGGTATTTCGACAAGCCTGTCATGACTCCTGGTATCCAACACAACGACTTCACACTAAGGGCATTCCTACCTGTCACAGACGTATCAAGTTACGTGAAGCAAGCAGGTTTGGACTTTGTGGTCTCACGATTCTATTCCTTGCCATCGTTACAAGGTCAAGTCCAAGGCGCACTGGCCAAAAACCAACCACCACCGGAACCTACACATTATGATGAATACATTCAACTTCACTCCAAGCAAATGATAGAAGCGGTCCAGGAGTTCCTATCCTTACAGCCTGGGTTTTGGGATAAATTCCCCGATTTCGACGTTCGTGCGCCAATCCATGCACCATACATGTTCTGGTACATGTACCGATCAACAAGTCTCTTGCACCAGTTACAAGAGCCTTATGGGCATCTTATGCGGATGTTAGTATCGTGGATTGATGAAAACTACGCAGACCAGTACGCCGAGGCAGACTCTCAGCTGGAAAGGGGTGTGATCACGTTGAGGACTCTGCCATTCCTCGCCTGCCCAGGCGATGTACTCATATGGAAGGAACAGGGCAGGGTGAAGTCCGCCGTTATCTCTTCACGAATCTCTCAGACATCACCACCTATCCTATACTGGGATGGCTCTGAGACCATTTGGTCACATGACAACCCTGACAGTGGCGCAAAGAAAGGCGAATTCTCAACCACCTGGGCTGCAAACGCATGGAACTATAAATTCGTCGGCAAATTCTTCCGCAAGAATGTTTCTATTGACCTCAAGTTCAAGGCTTCATCCTTGGACCAAGAGGTAGCGATCTCAAAGCTCGCAGTCTACCCCTTGAGGTTCGCCGACGAGAATACAAGACTACAATTGGAGAGACGAGGGCAGACATTTTGGGGTTGCCGCATTCGCAACTTGGTGTCGTACACAGGCGAGGATGGCATATTCACGGCAAGTCAGCATTCTGCCAGCTAATTTCACACGAAACTGACATTAGGCCACAGAGTGGTGAGCGCTTTATGGTGGACTTCCAGATATACAAGGAACTCCATAGCGACTCTCTTAGGTTCGAGTTGGTGTACGGAGACGTCAATGGTAACGAAGACGGTGAAGACCACGAAAGGCGCAAAATGAGCGCCGATGAGATGGAGTCCGAGACACCGCCGACGGAACCTAGCATTTACGTCTTTCCTGACATTGTCCCCGGGTACCACTTAAGGAGCAAGAAATGGGGTAAGGAATAACCATACGCATCAAGGAAACTCAGCCTTTGCCAGATGAAACTAACAGTTGATGTAGTGGACCTCGAGGTCGATCGCATAACAGACGTCAAGTGGAATAAAAAGTCCTTCGACAGCCTCGTAATCGATTCGAAAGCCAAGGAAATGATTCAAGCGCTCGTCAGCCACCAGATAGAAAGCGAAAAGGGCACCGATCTCATCCACCGCAAGGGCAACGGCCTGATCATCTTGCTGCACGGCGGCCCGGGAACCGGCAAGACCTTCACGGCGGAGAGTGTGGCCGAGATAGCCGAGAAGCCCCTGTTCTGCGTGACCTGCGGAGACATTGGCACAAAGCCGGAGCAGGTGGAGAAGTATCTCGAATCGGTGCTGTATCTCGGTAAGACCTGGGGCTGTGTGGTGCTGATCGACGAGGCTGAGGTGTTCCTGGAGCAGCGCAGTCTCGACAACCTTGAGCGCAATGCGCTGGTTTCGGTCTTTTTGCGCGTCCTGGAGTATTACGAGGGGATCCTCGTGTTGACGACCAACCGCGTGGGGACCTTTGACGAAGCCTTCAAGTCCCGGATTCTCCTGTCCCTCCACTACGAGAAGCTGACCAAGGGCCAACGACGTAAGATCTGGCGGGGCTTCATCAACCACTTGCAGAGTACCCACTGCGACGTGTCTCAAGCTAGTCAAGACAAGGACAACAAGGGGAAGAATGTGGAAGGCTCTTGGGAAGGTGTGCCCGAGATTGCCTACCAGGAGATTCTCGACTCACTCGACGAGCTATCAGCCCATGAACTCAACGGCCGCCAGATACGGAACATTATTACCACGGCTCGGCAGCTTGCCAAGTTTCGCAGGCAGACGCTGAACTACGGGCTTCTCGAAGAAGTTATCTCCTTGTCGGGCAAATTTGATGAGTACTTCCGCAAGTTGAACGAGAACCAGTCCGACGAGCAGATAGCGAGGAGTGATGGGATCCGATAAGATCCTTTCACGAGAGCGCGATTTCAGAGGATTTCAATTCTGTATGGAAGATTGGTTCTGGGAGATCTTCGGGCAGCGGCTAATTGCCTGGAACTGCTTCGGGCCGAAGGACAAAGGACGGGCTTCTCTTTCGATGATTTCTCCCCTTGCTGTCGTCGTCTGTTTTGGCAGTTTCATCATTACTGGATATTCAGATGTCGTGGTGGTATAAATTGGTATTTCATTTGCGCTCTGACCATCATTGCACGGCGATTACCCAAATAAACATTGAATAGCTGTGGAAAATGTGCTGGGCATAATAGCCTCTATGTGACGTGGATGTGCAGCTTGAGCTCATGGGTGTAATGTCGTAAATGCCTGTCGCCGAATCCTTCAAAGTGTCCGCGACCGCCCCCCCCCCCCCCCGCCCCACTCCCCATGATGCTTTACATGCCACCGACGCCATCAGGAAAATCATCCACCGCATAAGATATCGACATCGAATGCAGTCAGTCCACACCAACACCTGAACAACCAGAACTCCGGCCCTTGGCTCCAAAGAAAACTTCGCTGGTATCCCTTACGTAGCCTTACAGTCCAGTCCCACCGACTCCAACGCCTCGACCAACCGCTTCAGCGTCACGGGCCTCGTAAGGAACATATCGACGCCACTAGCCACCGCGTCCTGCTGGATCCCCGCGCCTGCGAGGCCCGTCAGCACGATAATGGGAGTCTGCTCCAGCCTGTTGGCCCTCTCGTGCTGGCGGATCCGGCGCGCCGACTCGAGGCCGTCCATGATGGGCATGGAGATGTCCGTCAGGATGCAGCAGTAGTCTGACGGGCAGTGTGCGTACATCTCCGATGACTCGAGGCCGTTGATGGCCGTCACGTAGGGCCGCTTTAGTTTCTTCATATAAGCTGATAAGATCTGTGTAAAAACTCGGTCAGCATCTAGGTCTCAGGAGTGATGCAAGGGCAATGGCCCCATAGAAGGCAGACTATCCACATACCTTGAGATTGATAGCATTGTCATCAACAATGAGCACAGAAGGCGGCTTGACAGCCGCCTCCATCGGATTCGCCCTCTCGACGACAGGCGTCATGACAACCACGGCGCCACCGAGCGTCGACTCCTCGGGCGGCGTCGGCAGCGGCGTCGGATCCGTCCCAGCAGCGGTCTTGGGCGTCGCTGCGCCCGCGACGATCTTCGCGCGCTTGGACGTGACAACGGTCACCCCGTGGCCCTCCTTCTCCTCGCGCTCGGGCACAAGGCTGGCCCTGCGCCTGCCGGCCACGGGGCTGTCGACCTGCGTGCCCTTGGTCGCCGAGGTGGGCAGGACGTCGACGGAGGTCGTGTGGTGCGGGATCAGCTGCTGCGCCGCCTGCTCCTGCTTGGTCCTCCACATCCCCAGCAGGTGCACGAGGGCCCTGGCGAGCTTGCGGGGCCCGAACGGCGGCGCGAAGAACTCGAAGGTGCGGATGCGGCTGGCGGCGTCGGGCAGGTTGTACGAGAAGTTGCGTGTTGCTACTAGTGCCTCGCACACGAAGAAGACGGGGCACTCGGCTTCGCCTGCGATGCGCTCGCCGTCGGAGAAGGATACGTTTGAGTCGTGATGTATGATGAGGTCCGGCTGCTGCTCTTGGCTCGATGCTTTGCTGGGGTCCAGGACCTCCATGGACAGCCAGTCGCGGCATGTGCTCTCGAGGAAGTGCGCCTGGGACTCGACCAGCTTGCCCATCTCGTGCAGGCCGGTCGAGCTGGGACGGTTCTCGTCGGAGTCGGGCGATTCAAAGCCCCGCAGAAGCACCTTTCGTCCCTTGAGGGTCTTCACAGCCTCTAGATATCCCGTTGGATCCCCTGGAACTGGCGCGTCTCCTGTGAATGGTAGCGGCAGTGATACTGTAATGGTGGTGCCTCGCCCAACTTGGCTGGCGACTTTGATCTCCCCCCCTAGGTTGACCGTGATTTGCCTCACCAGACTCAAACCAAGACCTGTTCCTGGGGCAAAATTATCCTCTTGGCAGAACGGTGTGAACAGGTGGTTCTGGATGTAGTCCTCGCTGATGCCTTTGCCGGAGTCCGAGACAGTGAGCAATACGGTTGCTTCAACATTGTGCTGATAGGGCTTGGCCGCTTCCTGCTTGAGGCTGACCTTGATGAAGCCAGACCGGGTAAACTTCAGAGAGTTGCCGAACAAGTTCATCACGATCCTGCGGAACGCCCCTGGGTGAGTGTTGAAACGCCACGACGTCGACTTTTCGATATCGAGGAAGATCTGCACGCGTTCCTGTGCCGGATCGACCGCTCCTCCTGTAGCCGGTCGTTGTGATATCGCGTCCCTGTACTTCATATAGTCCAGGTCGTCTCGTAGTGATCTTTGGGCAGACATTCTCTCGTGGCTGTATCCCGCAAGGACACTCTCGACAACCTCCTCAACCAAACAGTCCAGCTCGACCGGCAGCGTCTGAGTCCTCGTCTTGCCCTGCTCTGAGCGCTCGCCGGGATAGGCGTTGACCTTGCCCAGCACGCTGTTCTTCTTGCCCATGTCGGCACGGTCGTTTTCGATGAAGCTGTTGATCTTGCTGTAGTCGAGCAGGTGGTTGATGGTGTCGACCAGGGTCTTGCCCGATGTCTCGATGATGTTGAGCACGTTCTGTTGCACACTGTCAAGCTTCGAGTCGTGTAATAATTCCACAGCGCCAACCAGTCCGTGCAGAGGACTCCTCAGCTCGTGCGAGATAGACCCGAGAATATTGCTCTTGATCGTCTCCTCGGCTTTCGTATTCAGTCGGTAGAGCTCAGCCATTATACTCAGACCAAATACCCGCAAGAAAGTGACCGTCCCGTCCGTCGTGAAGACTCGCGTCGGGTTTCTCGTCCAGACGAACCCTCCCGCAGACCAGCGTTTCTTCTGCCCATCCCAGAGTGGTATCAAGATGACGCTCCTCGCGCCGGGGAACAGGTTGACGATAGCTTGAGCAGGGCTCCAGCGCTTCTGTGTTGCAGCTGTATTTTGCGTGGAAGTGGCGTGTAGGTGAATGTCTTCTGGGTCCTGGCTGTCTCGTGACCACTGTCGCGTAGGAGAGGCCGGCCGTTTGAGGGGCATGCCGGGCGTGGCAGCCGTGCAGTCTCGAGTAGTTGCTGTCTGGATCTCGCTTCCATCAGCATCGAAATTGAATATCTTGCCCTGGGGGTATCGTCTAAGCAGCCTCTGCAGGTTCCTGTCCCGGAGTCCCTCAAACTGCCACGGTGAGCGATCTCCGCCGATGGTCGATCCCTGCGCGGTCGAGTAGCCGAGGACATTGCAGTAGTCCTCTCTCCTCCCTGCTGACTGGGTTTGGCTCGTCGCATCCTCGTCGTTGCTGAGATAATTGATATTGTCCAGGCCGACCGTCGAGACCTTCCGCGCGCTCATGTCATTGTTCTGTTGGCCCACCAAGCCACCAAACGATCGCACAGTAGCGTCCAGAAATAAGACGCCGTCCACCTCCACAGACTGACGGATGATATTTGCCGCCTTCGCGAACACCCGGCTCGACTCGGCTAGCTGCAGGTCGGCTGAACTGACCTGTGCGACAGCGGGCTGCTGCGTGCTTGTGCTCGCTGCGGAATGCCGCGAGTCGGGCCGCGGCGTCGAAGACCTTGACGAATCATCCGGGACTAGGCTCGACGTCGCCTTTGACCCAGCGTTAGCAGACACGGTGATGCATCGAGGTCGTAGCACAGGACTTGCCTTGCCTGTCGGAGAAGCCTCGGCCGTCGACACTGCTGGGCTTCGCGGACCAGAGGCCATGCGTGTTTCCTCATCCCCGGCATTGGTCTCAGCAGCAGTCCTGATCGGCAGCGAAGGCGACCCTTCTTGCTTGGCGGGGACTTCATCCTTCCTCCTGGCCCTCTCCGTCGTGATATCAGCCGACATCACGAGCCTCGATGACCGCTTGCTCGAGCGCCCGAGCCCACGCGTCGGGCCTTCGAGGACGGGATCGAGCGAGTCTGAGCCCTCAACGAAGTTTCCCATGCCGCGCACCATCTTCTCCGACTTCTGGTACTTGCCGTACGAGCCCCGATACTCGAGATAACCCATTACTGTCCGCGACATGTCCCGCATGAACTTGACGTCGTCGCTAGTCAGCCCTTCCGGCCGGGGTGTCGTGTCGAAGATGCAGTACACGCCAATATTTATGCCGTCCGGGCCCGGGGTGCGGATGGGGACACCGGCGTAGAATCTGTTGTGTGGGCTTCCGCGAATGTACGGCCTGTTGTGGAACCGCCCGTCGGCCGCCAGGTCAGGCACGACTGACACTGGCAGTTCGTCAGCGGCGGAAGAGTCCGAGTCGGTGTCTGCTTCTGGGGATCCGTCGACAGAAGAGCTGGCCGAGGCGACAAGCACATGCTCGCATATCCCAAAGGACCGCGGTATGGCGGTCCCGCAGAGCCAAAAGCTACCATCCCCGACATCCTGTTCGCAGCTGGGTTGCTGGTCGCCGTCCGTGATGCTCTTGCGCCGGGCAGACTCGCGGACACCTAGGGGCGACGAACGTGTCGCCTCGGCGATGACATGTTGGCGGTCCCGGTCGAATAACGAGATAAGGGCCCGCTTGGCGTTCAGCCTGTGTACTGCGAGCTGTGCGTATGCGGTGAGGCTCGGGTCCGTGGCCGAGGCGAGGGTGGCAGGCGACACTGGGTCGTGCGGGTCGTTGAGATTCGCGGACGTCCATCCGAGGTCGTCGTATCTATCGAGTTGGGCATCTCGTCAGCGGGGATTGCCGAAATGCAAGCAAGCGGGTGGATAGAGGGAGGCATGGAGGGAGCGCGGTGCGGCTGCCCGTGTCTCTGCTGTCAAGGGCGCGAACGTACTTGAATGTTTCTCTCTCCCGGACGTTCTCCGACACGCTGGGGTCTGCCGTGGGCGCAGATGGAGCGTGTTCCCAGCTCGGCTGGTCGATCAGGTCCATAGCCCCTTGGAGCAATGGGTCGTTGGCGAGTCGGGGCTGCTACACGCTTCTTCCATGGACTTCTCTCCTGCTGAATCGCATGATAGATGGCATATATGTTGTCCGGGGTGGGATCAGGGCAGCCTGGCAACACTGGGTAGATCTTGATTGGGCTGGATGGTTACAGAACAGGTCCCGACAGGCCCAGAACAAGGACGGAAGAACAACCAGATGAACTGGCGAAAACTCGGCGGAGGCGAGCAGCCCGGGCCTGGGTCGTCTCCTTGGATCCGAGACCACTCCAACAAGTCGGCCAGGAACATTGAAACCTTATTTTGCAAGAACCCCTCTGCTCCCGCGCAACAGCCCTCACCCTTCAAGTTGGGCACCAAACCTGTTTTCATCTTTCAAGTTTAAACCTGCCAGCTGCCAGCCTGCAGTCCCCTTTCCCACCACTGACTCGACCCGCACCATCCTTGTTCCAAGGTGGGGAGCCCACAGCTGATGAAATGACGATCCTGCCGCTCGGGAATAACACAAAGTTGGGTCGCAGCTTCTAGAGGGTTCTAGTGTAGGTCGTCGATCGGCTGCCCGTCCTTCTGCTTTTTCGCCCTCAGCTGCGGAAATGCGGTGTCGCTTGGTGAAAGATTCCCATGTTGGCACGTCGCAAATCGGCAGGTCCAGGTCCAGGTCGCGTGGGCAGTTTGGTGCCACCAGACCAGCGTGCTCGCATCTAGAACTCAAGGGTCCTGCAGCCATGTAGAAAGGGTGACAAATTAGGGGTCCAGCCACGGCCTGCGTTGGCCTGGAGTTGGGCCCTGACGGCCTAGTCGTTGATGGCTAGAGGCTAGAGCTCGGTTGGAAGGCCGGTCGCGTGTATATTGGCAGGACTAATGGCAATATGGCTAGGGACCTCTAGTACTCGAGGCCAGGCTGGGCCATTCTGGGCATGGTAGTGAACGCAACTAGTGTAGCTGCTGCTCTAGCGGGATCTACGATGAGACCCCCGGCTCCCCCCGATGGTCGATTGCCTGCATGCTGTGGATGCAAAACGTGTGTGCGCGTGTGGGTGGCGGGTCTCATCGTGGGCCCCCAAAGCGGACTGGCAGCCGTCCATCGCGTCGTGCCGAGACAGCAGGGGCAGGAGATAGCACTTGAGGCCATCGTCATTGCAAAACCACTCCAAATTCTCACACACAGGAGATGGACTTTAAGGCGTGAGGATGAGGTGTTAATTACGGTGAGTACGATGAGGAGTGAAAACACAAGACGAACCAGCCAGCAAAGCATTCCAAGGTTCAGCCGGACAAAATACTATTCCACTTAATTGGATTCAAGCCCAACCACAAATGACCCTTTCCGTCCCGCGACTCTTATCTTCAGTGTGGATGTAAAACACTCCAATTGTCAAGATCGATTGTACTGCCGCCAGCGGTCATTCGAAAAGGCCGCCTTGCACGGGACGTTCGCAGTAAGCCATCACTGTCTCCAAATCATGGCAAGTTCTTTCTGGGAGTAAATGAGCTGGAAAGGCGAAGGATTCAGCAAAGGGGTAACACGTGCTGTGAGATTCTCTCGGGGCCGTGCTTGTCATCGCACATTGACCCTAAATACACGAGCGTTTGGGCGGCGATTTGAGCAGATGGTGACCAGCATAGTTAGTCGAGGTACGACTCCAGAGGTCCGAGATGGCAACCCCATTGACGCCGGACCGGGCCCAACAACACGAACATCGCCATTCCGGTGATCGCGTGTCCTCGTCACGTTCAACAGATCCCGGCCCTCGACTCGGTAGTCACCTAGATTAACGTTACACTGGGCACGACGGTCGAGCACATGCGAACTTTGTCTCGGGACAGAGGGCACACAATGGGTTGCTAGCATAGCCCGACTGTGAATCGCTTCAATGACGGCAAAGCGCACTTGTATTAAGAGTACCAGATTAAACATATATATCTAAATGCATAGGATCATACAGAAGAAAATCGGAGGTGGCCTTGCAGCAGTGCAGTTCTTTGTTGATAATTATACCTAGGTCAATATGCTGACTTGCATTGCGGTCTCTTAAACACACAGATTCGGATTCTAAAAACGAAGACTCGTGCTGGTTCGCATATTACTATTTGAATCCAAGCCAGTCATGGAGCCCGGAATCCTCTCACAGGCATCAGCTTCAGGCCGGCCGAAAGTATCAACCCCTGCTAAGTCACCACGACCATTGACAGCCAGCGAAATCCCGTTGATTACAGCTGGTGCCATGATAGATGTCGAAGTTCAGTCTACTCTGGATGCCTCAATCGGAATCAACACATGCGGCTGGCACAAAGGTATGCATCACCAAGTTTCTTCAACATCCATCAGGCTGACAAGAGTGGGATAGGCACGGCAGTTACCTGCGCCCCACCAGCAACGTGCGCATCCTCCAGCGCCTTTCGGGCATGCTGCATTGACCAAGAATGCTCGTCCAGCGTCTTCAATACCGTTTGTCTGCCATACAATGACGTTGCCTGTAAGGATGGTAGCCCAGGCCCGGCAACAAAATGCTGGTCCGTATGCCCGCTGGAATTACCATGACCTGCTGCTGCATGGCTGACGTCTACGATGCACACAGCACCGACCCGGCAAGTCCTGCATGCCGGACACTTTTCTGGCCCACAAGCCCCGGCGTGCCGGGGCAAACAGTGTACACGATGGTGGACTGGTGCGTTCCGACGACCTCACGGGCCGGCAGTGGTATCCTGGGCACCACGCCTCCCCCTCAAACATCGACGCCGCCTCCGCTTCCGCAAGATTCGGGCTTCCTCAAGGCCCCAGCCGGGACGATTTTGGAAGTATGCCTCGGCGCGGTCCTCATCCTCGTCCTCGTCGCCATTAGCTGTGTCATCGTCACACGCAAGGTGCAGTTGACTCGAGCACGGGAACTGCGAGTGAACGATTCGCGGAGTTCTATTACCGTTTCTGCCTCCCAGGGGAGACCCAGTCGAGATCATGGCATCCCGCTGTCGACGAGCCCTGAGATCACACGTGCAAGTGGGGAAACCAAAATGAGCCGACCTCGCCGTGGTGACATAGAGCGCGGATCTGTGGGGTTACATGTGGTATGAGCAGGATTCAGCTCGCGCGGAAGATCTGGACTGCACGAAACTTCGAAAGTATGGCGTTTATCGTTGTTCCAGCTGAACAGAGGAGCTGAAAGAATACAAGCAGGCCTATGTCTTCAACGCCTACATATATAATATTTGTCTCTCTACCTCAGTTACATTTCACTGTCGCCAAGCCCCATTTCATTACTTACTAGTAGGTATGACTGTGGGCTACAGAAGCGCAAAGTGGGCTGCTTATGGTAGTAAGACGGTGCATCTGTTGGCCGCTCGGCTGCAATCGCCGAGACATATCAGCGACCGGATACTTGTGCTCGGCGCTGACGTATTCGGGTCAGCGCCATTCAGACACTACAGTTAACGTCTTTCCCCACAACTCATTCCTTCGTGTTTTCTTCCTCTACACCACGGCTTTACCATAATGCAGGAGGGCTTCAAGGTTTGACGGAAGTATCATTTTTTGTCGTCTATCAAACATGAAAGTCATGGAAGAAAAGACCCCGCTGGGCTCTCCGAGCCAGATGGGACAAGCCCGTCAACCAAGATGGCGAACTCTGGCTTGGGTTGTAGCAGCTCTGCTGCTCTGGTATACCATCATACCACAACTTCATTTTAGACTGCGACCAATTCCTTCTCATAAATTGGCACAAGTCACGTACGATGGCGAGAGTGTGTTATGGGAGCGTTGCGGAGAGATCACTGCTCATCCCCTGGAGTGCGCCAACGTCACCGTGCCAATGAACCACTTCGCGCCAATCAATTCGAGCCAGGCGAACGCAAAGGGCAAGGTCTTCATTATCCCGTTGATTCGAATGCGTGCCAATAATGCCACGCAGAATCTCATTATCAACCCTGGCGGGCCCGGAGGCAGCGGCATCGGCATGGTCTACGCACAAGGCGACGAGATCAACGCCATTCTCAACGAACGATATCACATCTTGTCATTTGACCCGCGTGGGGTCAATGGGTCGATTCCCAAAGCTGAGTGCTATCCCGACGAGGAAACTAGACGAGCTAAGTCGAGGCCTCACAGGGGCGGCACGCTTTCGGACACGGGTGAGATGTATGCTTGGAACAAGAATCTTGCTCGTGCGTGTTACGAAACAATGGGGGAGCATGCCAAGTACAGTGGGTGATGAATCAAAGCCATCGGTACTGGTACTATGAAGCTGATTTCGGAGGCAGTCAATACGCCCCAGACCGCCGCAGACATGAATAGTATCCTCGACGCCCTTGGGCAGGAGGACATGATCTACTGGGGTTTCAGCTACGGGACGACCCTGGGCCAGACCTATGCCACCATGTACCCGGAACGCTCAAAGCGTGTTGTGATTGACGGGGTATCGAACATATTCGACACTTACAAGAGGCTGGACACAGAGCAGAAGATGTTCAGCGACAGCGACAGGGTCCTGTACGGGTTTTTCGACGAGTGTGCAAAGGCAGGGCCGGACCGCTGCGCACTCGCATCATTCGGAAGCACGGCTCAAGAGCTCTGGGAGGTGGTCCTGTCGCGCGTGGACGAGCTCAAGGACGAGCCCCTCAGTGTTTATGTCAACAGCACGCTGTATGGAACATTCGACCACCCAGAATTCCTGACGAACGCCATATTCTATTCACTCTATGCCCCGAAGAAGTCCTGGGTCCCCTTTGCAGAGCAGCTTGCCAAGTTCCTCAAGGGGAATGCGACCGATATCTGGATGGAGCACGGCCGTGCGGATGTCTTCGCTAGCATCGGCGAGGCCAACCGCTTCATCACATTCAACGACGCGAAGTCGGGGCCGGAGTACTGGCCCCAAGACCGCCAAGCGGTGGTAGACGAGATAGTACGCGTCACGAACCGGAGCCTCTTCTCGAGGATAGACATGTCCGGATTCTTCGGAAGGCAACAGTGAGATCTGCCCCAATATTCTCTTGGCATTCGTTGAGCGGTTTTTTTTTTTTTTTTCATCTTCTCTTGTCTGCTTGAACTGCAAACCCCCGCTAATGTGAGCTGAATCGAACACAGGTGGCTCATACCCCACACACACAATTTCGTTCCAAAGGAGAGGGTCGAGACCGCTCATCCACTGCTCATTCTGACGACCAGCTACGACCCCATTTGTCCAATAAAAGGCGCACTTTTTGCTCGGGACATCTTCGTGGGGTCTCAGATCATCGAGTCCAAGGCGTACGGACATTGCTCGGACGCGATGCCCTCGCTCTGCATTGCCCGGCATGTCAAGGCATACTTCGATGAGGGCA
Organism: Diaporthe destruens; assembly: GCA_036986855.1. Lineage (NCBI taxonomy): Eukaryota > Fungi > Ascomycota > Sordariomycetes > Diaporthales > Diaporthaceae > Diaporthe > Diaporthe destruens. Next base: position 731,829 of record BTXE01000002.1, read on the forward strand.
TAGTCCCAGAGAATTATACAACTTGTGAAATTGACGGGGAGTATTTCCCCAGAGCTGGCGCAGATTCAGACATGCTGAATAGTGGAAGTCTGGCGTCCACCAAGGATCCTGAGATGGAACGAATACACATGGCACAGAGCAGATTGGCGCAGAAGTGGCCCACATGGTGATGCGCTAGGAGCTTATAGATGAGCACAACACATACCCACCGAAATAACGTCGTTCTCTTGGTAAGCATATGCAGCCTTACTGTAAGTTTGGTGTCCGTATGTAGTGCCTAGTGTTTTAAAGTTGCGGATGCACCGGCAATTGCAAACCTTATTTACGAGCTAGTCTGGGTTGTTTAAAACGTAACAATCCACCAGGACGCTGGTTCTGAGCGTTTACCACTGTAGGAAGGCGCCACATACGTTTTATATGTATGGGGATTAGAAACAAACCACTTATCCAGGCTACTAGCTACATATGTAGCAGAATTAAGGGCCGAGGACAGCGATTTGGCAACAGTGCACGCGTCTTCGATCTTTCATGTCGCACGGTGAACGTGCTTGGCTGGTGCTGTTCAAGCTGTTCGGAGACGCAGATCGACTTCTGTTCATCACCAGACACTCTCATGCATTTTACTGGAACCAGAATTGGTTTAGTCCCAGCCAGGGTCGACCTTCTTCTCCAACTGCGGGAACCGCATTCTGGGACTCTATCGATAGAAGCAAAGCTCCCTCGGCAAGAAGCAGCATGGAGGACGTCAGATGCCCTCCCCCGCACTGATTCGTCTCACAAGACAAGCTTATAAACAAACACGATGCAGGGGCAGTGCACCCTCCATCTCCCCGCCTGCTCTTGACAGGCATCCTTTTTCTTTTTACTGTAACTCTGTTCCCATATCTACTGTGACTCCGTCGACGAAGTATACACTATGGAATTATTAGCTGGGTCGTGCAACGTCCCTGTGATAGATGCGGACTCGGCTCAGATCCCCGATGCCAGTAATATTCCTTCACTGGTGGACTCCAACCCGAAGCCCGCAGCGGAGAGCAAGACCTTTCCCCTCTTCTCGTGGCTTCCCAAGGAGCTCAGACTAAAGATATGGGAGGAGGTCACCCCGCTGGAGCGAGTTGTTCACATCTATATTCGTGTCCACCGCGATGAGAACAACGAGGTCATCGAGGCCCCGGTGCGGTATCTCGAGAAGAACCACCTCGGAAACCCAGTCAGCGGCTCGCTCTACTGGCTTGTCATCGATGATCATCGACTGAACCATCCGCTCCTCGATGTCAACAGGGAGGCCCGGCAGGTCGTCATGGACTTCTATCGAATCCAGATGCCATGCCCTTGCGCGTTGTCCCGGGGCTCACATGCCAAACGACAACAAAACGACAGACAATCAAAAACGTTCTTCTTTAACCCCGAGCACGACGTGCTACAAGTCCGGGCAGAAGAGCCCGTGAACCGAACCCTGATCGATTTCCTCTGGGATTTGAAGGCGTACGACCCCAAAGGCGTCGGACTACTCAAGATGGCAACGGACATAAAGACCTTCTGCGAGAACGATCTGCGGTTCCTAAAGCGGTCGGACTTGCTGCTTATCCGTCAGCGCCAAGCGCTCGTCGAGACGCTGAGCCAGCTGCAGGAGGTATGGTTTATTAACACAGAGCCCGCAAGGAATGGGTTCGTGATGGGGCAAAGCAACGCAAGGGGCTCCACGCCCACTTATCCTTTTGGATGCAAACCCGTGGAGTTCGAGAGTATGGGCCCTGATACAAGGGAGGGTGCGGGGAGTGCGCTCCAGTCTGTCTATGTGGGCATTGTAGACCCACGGGAGCTCATCTGGCGATGGAAGAAGTTGCTGCGCACGTGGGAGATACACCACGCGCCGGGACAAGTCAGATACCGGGTGATCGTGGCGCAGCGACAATTCCCTTCGGACTATGGAAAGGACGGCGGAATAATTACCCGGAAGATGCGAGAGTTATCTCTTGGACGTTCGGGTCCGGTCGAGAAACATGTGAGATTCCAGTCTTGTGCATGCCAGTACTGCGCATCTGAGGCTAGCGGCCCATCACTGCGAGACCACATGGAACCGGAAGGACCAAAAGGGTGCAAGGTTGCTCCTGTTGGCTTTTGGTCGTTTCCAACCGAAGCATTGGGGGAGATCGGAGAAGGCGAAACCCTCAGTGATATGGATTTCAAGCACAACCGTTTCCTGGACATGAGGAATTACTGGCCGGAGCTGCTGGTGGCGAACATGGCTTGAATCAATCCCTAGAGTTAAGAGTAGACAAAGACTAGATCTTGAGCAACAAACCAGAGGGGCGAGGTACTTTAGAAATGTGATCCCAACAATGACCACAGACAAGTGACTCGTGTTCCATACGCTTAAAGCTAGACGCCCCGGCTTGAAAACTACCTAGGTAACTATGATCAAAGTGGCTAGACGTCATGCGAGTAGGATGAGGTCGATAGCCTGTGTGGACATGATTCAACTCGGAACTTCTCGACGCAATTTACCTCGACATTAATACCTTGCGTCTTGAATCTTGTCCAATTTGGTCTTCGGGCTGTGTTATGCATGAACCTTTTGGCCACAATTTCAGTGGAGCCACTTGATAGTTATCCCATGGGATATCTAAACTATGTGTCTGTCTTCGTCCCGGCTGTATTTTACAAGTTCTCCTTGGGTGTTCGCTACGCAGCCATAGTAGTATCTCTCTCCCAACCTCCCACAGGTAAACCTATAGAGTTCCCCCTTGTAGGATCCCCTGTCGTTGGGTACCCTCCAATGGGGCTTTCACCAGTGGAATTAGGTACCATGATCGAATCTTCTGTAGAAGGTTCTAACTTGGAGATCGGCCGGCTTGGCTATATGGGTTCTATTATGATGGGTCGTTGATTTTAGAGGAGTGATGGTGGCATGATGATAGTGAGAAATCAAATGTGATATTTGTCACGCTTTAGGTACGCGGACCGAAGACAGTCGCGGCTTTCTTATCCGCCAAGGAAAGGCACAGTGCAGCGAAAAGCTCGGTTACAGATATCCCTCGTCACTTCGTAATTTCGCCGGAGGACGATTTTGTCTATGTCTCTACGTCCCAGCCACTTGCCGTGGGCCCAATTCCAAGTTACTAGTTGTGGGGCCGCCATATGTGCGCGGAATCAACCTCGGATCCGATTTGACACGTGCGTGAGTGCGGATTACAACGACGTCAAGTTGAAGTGACGCGTCTGTGAACGGTGTCAAGGCCTGTTGTGTGTGTCAACCCCGCCTGGTTCCCAAGGCCTTGGCATCCAAATGGGGGCTGACAGCGCAGCATGCGCTGCGAAGATCACCGGCATTGCGTGCCGTAAGATTGCCCAGGTGGTTATCGAAACTCAACCTGGCAACTTGGCTGGGAGGGTTCCACTATCAGTTTCCGTGGTTCGCTTGAGGCTACTTGGTTCGTCCCAAGTTGTCGGTGCACCTGTCAATAAGTCTCCCAGCTCATCCGGATATACCACAGTACTGCCAATTTAGCAGCGCGTTAGGGCAATAAGGTTTCTGTGCGATAATGCGCAAATGCATATTTGTTTAAAGTTGAAAGTGGATTCCGGGTCACGCTGTCGACTCGTCGAGTCTAATCGCTTTGTGGGTCAATTTCATGACCTGGCCTGAGATCATCTCTCCTCGTTCTCCTACAAGTCTTCTAAAGTTACCTGGAGCTTTCGTTCAGGAAAAGAACTGGGAGATGGCACATCGCAACATCATGGCGAGGCCGAGCAGGATGCTGAACTCGTCCCGTCGAGTCCTATTCGTGCTGATTGCGTTCCTGCTATTCTGGGGCTTTCATCATGGCGCCTACCTGGACCCCTCAAGCTCCGGTGGATCCACGTCATATTTCGACTTCAAGTCAAAGAGCGCCAAGTCTCCTCTGTCAGCACATGTTCACACTTATTTCGAGCAGGCTTTTTCTGCGGAGAGACCCCAGCACTACGCATTCCCTGCTCTCAAAGCCGCCTGCGAGCGTACGACATGGGAGGAGCACAACAAGAACACGTTTCTAAGATGCGACGGCATCAAGGCCGGCATGACCTCAATCATGTCGCAGGTCAAAGTGTGCTTCAAGATGGCGATCGACGCCGGCGTGCAATTGGTTCTACCCGATATGCCACTGCGAGACAGCGACGATCTCTTCGAGTTCAATGTCCTGAATGAGGCGGCATACATGCCTTTTGACAAGTGGTTCGACCAGGACCATGTGCTGGCCTCCATGTCCAGGGCCTGTCCCCAGATGCAGATACGGCAGAGCAAAGATGTGGGCACATCAGACATGCCAGTCAAGAACGAGTGGCTGATGGACGTCGGACAAGCCCCTGGTTTCCAAATCCTTTCTGGCCACTTCTGGGTCGGGCGGCCTTTCAAGTCCTGGTTCGACGGTGAGCTAGCTGCGTTACGGTTCCTCAGCAGTGTCGGTTCAAACGAGAAATCCGCCGAGGGTGAGAGCACCAGCGAGCTGTCCCGGTCGACGAGGGCTGAAGACGGCGCAACTATTGTCCAGATGAACCCGCAGTTCCTCCTCTTCGGCCTAACGGACGACCCAACCGGCCGGGACTTAGCCCTGTGGAATGATCTCACACACCTGCTCCGCTTCACTGAGACCACACGGAGGCTCACGGATAGGATCCTCTCACACATCGATCGGCCCTACTACGGAGTACACTTTCGCACCGAGCGCGACAACATCTGGTCATCCTTCGAGAATCAGCTGAAGGTCGACCTCGACGCGCTCGACCAAGCCTGGGAACGGTATGGGTCGCCATCGCAGGAGAAGCCGCTGGTGTATCTTGCGTGTGGGGATGAGGGGCAGATTGAGAAGTTCTCGGAGGCTGCCGCGCAGCGCGGCTGGACTGTGACGTCCAAGTACGACATCGCCAAGGACTATCCCGTCACGTTGAAGATGATCAACGATATGCCTTTCGACTTCCAAGGCGCAGTGGACATGGGCATCATGCTAGAGAGTCACTTCTTCATTGGTTTAACAGGGAGTGCCTTTTCGAGTTCCGTCGCGAATATGAGGGACTCAACGGGGAGGTACAGGGGCAGTAGTCTGCTTTACCCTGACGATGGGAATGCTCGCACGCACCTTTTCAATGATGGAGACGCTTCTAGATACCCTTGCTGCTTGTAATTACTGCTAATTTCTTTTGCTTTTGGAAACACTTCAAGGTCGCCCAAGCCCAGTTGTAAGGCGTACAATTAATGGAAGATGTCTAGCCTAGGTGGTCATTTCAGGTCGTCTGGAAGCTTGGTGGGATATAGGCCTCCGGTCACTGAAATCGCGCTCGACGTTGATTCATCATCGATCGAGATCATAATCATATCAAACACAGTCCCATGAACGGCCCCAACCCCTAATCCAAGCCCCAGACTGGCTCGGAATGTACCCGGAAAGCTACGATTGTATTTATCCAGTACTTCTTAGCAGGCACCGCTCTGTCCGACATCTTTTAACGGTTGCGCGAACCCTGTCGTCCACGCGGAGAACACGACAGCAGGGTTTACCGCAAGAGTCAGATGCTCAAGCGCGGTGGAGAGACTGCTCTGGAAGACAGACTGTCCGACCGAGATAAAGATAGATTCGCCCAAATTCTGAAAGACGATAGGGGCTGATGAGCCAACAGCAATATGATATAATACCCTAGCTAGGTGACGAGTGTTCTGACGGCGAAGGACGAAACGAGCTCCAGAACCTGGACAGCAGCAGGCAAATCCTATGACAAGTTGTGTCTGGCTCATCGATCCCTCGAGCTCCTCTCTTCTTCGGTCTAACAGCATGTTCCTGCACCCTGTAGCGGAGTCCGTCCCACAACGCTCGACTCTGCATCACGGTAATACGGCTGCACGCCCCACTGGAGAGTACACTTACGTGGTTCCACCTCCAGCAGCTTGTTGATTCCAAACCCCCACTTGTCGACGGGCCCCAAACACCCAGTTGTTCATCCAAAATTTGATGGTGCCACGGCATAGGGCGCAGAACCTTAGTACTGATTCATTCACACGTGCATTACTAATGCTGATTGTTATTAGATGGTCCATGGGTCCCTGTTGATGTGCAGGGCACACTATCTGAATTCGCAATCGTCCATTCTTGACAAACGGTCATCCCCTGAGAGTCGGAAAAGTCTGCTCATATTGCGTGATAGCATGGATACGTACTCAAATTTTGCGGGAATACCCGCCATCGACGCCTCCATCCTCAACGACGAACCATCAGCCGAACGGAAGAAACTTCTCCAAGTCCTTGTTGCTTCTCTTTCGACGTACGGTGCCATCAGGATCACAGGGCATGGCCTTAGCGCCAGCAAAATACAGCGAGCATTTGAATCGGTGAGTAGGCCCGACGTATAATGCTTGCTGACTTGCATTATTAATACGGGTTGATAGAGCAAAGAGTTCTTTGCTTTCCCAAAGCAACTTAAATCATCAGCGTCATGTTCGCGGTCCGAAGGAGGCTTATGCCGTGGTTACAGGGGCCTGCAAACGCACCCAGGAGACGAGACGACCACAGCCTATGAATATGTGAGCGAGAACAACCGTCAACGATGCTGTCTCTGACTCGTAGCTTATACCAATTCCCTCCTCTTAGGAATATTTCTCAGCAGGGCCCTCATATGATAGGCAAGCTCCAACACCCTGGCCAATAGGGGTACGCGGAGATACCTTCAAGATGATGATGGAAGCCTTCGTCCGAGAATCTGCGAGTCTCCATTACGATCTACTTCAGATAATCGAGGAGGCATTAGGCCTTTGGGACGACGAGCTGGTGTCCCGTTGGTCTCATAGGAACGGCGAGGTCAGAAGCAAGCACCGTACTTCCAGCCTCAAGGGCCAAGTCGAGAGGCTGATGACTGGACTACCTGAAGGGAAAGGAATTCACCCTATGCTGATGCTGGTATTTCAAGAGACGAAGGGCGGGGAGATCGTCGTCGTGTGTGGGCCTAGAATTAGGAGCTGGATTCAGGACCAGCTGCTGTCATCGTCTTGCGCAAGGAGGATGCCGCAGGCTGAAGAATGCGTATGCGTACGACCTGCGAAATACTCGATGGATTTTATCGGATATGAAGACATGCATAACACCGGTTTATGATGACAAGCAGGCTCGACATGAGGACCAAGTGTACGTAAATTCAATCTAGCATTGCAAATGTGTTGTTGCCTAACCTCCAGAGCTTGTCCGTTTCTTAGACCTATTATCAACATTGAAGCTGGAATATTTCTTTCAGGAAGATATAGGCGGAGCACTTGCAAAATAAGGCGTGATAACGCATCCTGCTTCCAGCATGCTTCTAGCAGGGATTAATGATTGCCACTACGAATTTCCTCTTTACGCAGAATGATCAACACCTAGGTACTCCTCTCTAACTTTACCTAGTTCGTTTCTATTCCGTATACCCGGTTTTGTTTCTATTCCGTATACGTTCGAACCCATACACGGCGCCTATATACATTAGTAAACGCCCAAGACCCCGGATTTGAAAAAAAAAAAGAATAATGCCAGTAACAATGCAGAGAGAATACAAGACGTCTGGGGTCACGTGGCCTGAGCCTCGCGCCGCCCAGACAAGGCTCGAGCAGGGAGGCATTGCTCCCGACCCGTGGACGGCGCCGTTGACAGAAAGGCGGCCTGGTCCCGGACTCAAAATTGGTGCAGAAACCTCTGCGACCACAACGGATACGGCAGATGAGCTCATTAGGGCCGGCAAGACCGAGATTTGTCACCTGAGGCCCTAATTGGCTTCGTGTTTAGTCATCCAGTATGTGATCTTTTCGCCTATCTACTTCGTACTTGACCTGAGCCTCTTTCTCATGACCCCCTTAAACGGTAGTACCGACTTAACTGTAATTGACGTATTGAGGATAGTTCCCTTGTCTCTGCTTCCCCTCCCGTGATAGTGTGGCGGAATTTTTGTCCGGCCACTATATGAGTTCATGCCGAGCCCGTCAGTGACTCATGAGCAGCCCTAGGATGGCAGGGGCTGCAAACTTTATTTCCTACTTGGCATAAATCGGGCTCTCCTTATAGGGCTTGCCGAGAAGTCGGACCGTGCCATATTGATGACCGTTGTGCACGTTCCCATCCAACTTGTATAACTTCATTCTGCCCATGGGTCTTTTGCACTGGTTGGCGCTACATGAGCAGGACATCGATTGTCTCTCTGTTGAATCGCATCTCACATCTCGCATCACCACTTTTCTAGATTTCTTTTTTTTTTCAACGAAACGCAAAATTATACATCAACAGAAGTCTCACAATAATATTTATTTAAGTAACAGCTCATAGATTATAAGACCATTCTTTTTAATAAGCGCAGTCCATGGAAATAAACTTTACCTTAAGCATATGCATATAATACGCAAGTGGCCGGCCAAATGTCTTTATTTAGGTGGAATTTATTTAAGATTTCCACCAAGCCCCAGCATATAATAAAGCAATAGACACTCCCCTAATTACTCCTTGCACTCCCCACTTTTAAAATAAATATATAAAGTTTATTTACATATAATTAAAACTATTTACTTAATTTAAAAATATAGTAAATAAACTTTAATTAATTTTATATAAATATATAAAATTAAGTTTTTTATTAATTATTGCTTTTTATTAAATATATTTAAAAATTAAAAGTCCGTAGTAATAAACTTTTAAAAAAATGTTAATTTTAATATATATATAATTATTTTTTTAAATAAATGAAATGTTTTATTTTAAATTTAAATAAAAAAGTAATTTTTTTAAATATATAATTTTAATAAAAAATAATGTTATAAAGTTTTATTATAAATATAAATAAAAGTTTTAATAGTTTTTAATTATATATATATATAAATATTTAAATGTAAATAATAAAATAATTATTAATATTTTTCTTATTTTTTAATATAAATTATTAATTTTTAGTTATATAATAATTATAATAAAATTTAATTTTATTATATAATTATTAATTATAATTATTTTTAAATTTCAAATTTTATTTAATAAAACTAACTTTTAAATAAACATTATATTATTAATTATAATAATTTTTAAAACTTTTAAAAAAATATTTTTATATAAATTTAAATTAAATATAAAATAATTATTTAATTTTATATATTATATAATAATACTTTTTATAATTTATTATTTAATAAATAATTTTAATTAATATTAAAACTATATTTTATAATAAATATTATTATAAAACTTAATATAATTAAAATTTATTTCAAAACCTTTAATTTTATATAGTTATAATCATAATAAAATAAATATTCTAAATATTCTAAATATTCTAAATATTCTAAATATTCTAAATATTCTAAATATTCTAAATATTCTAAATATTCTAAATATTCTAAATATTCTAAATATTCTAAATATTCTAAATATTCTAAATATTCTAAATATTCTAAATATTCTAAATATTCTAAATATTCTAAATATTCTAAATATTCTAAATATTCTAAATATTCTAAATATTCTAAATATTCTAAATATTCTAAATATTCTAAATATTCTAAATATTCTAAATATTCTAAATATTCTAAATATTCTAAATATTCTAAATATTCTAAATATTCTAAATATTCTAAATATTCTAAATATTCTAAATATTCTAAATATTCTAAATATTCTAAATATTCTAAATATTCTAAATATTCTAAATATTCTAAATATTCTAAATATTCTAAATATTCTAAATATTCTAAATATTCTAAATATTCTAAATATTCTAAATATTCTAAATATTCTAAATATTCTAAATATTCTAAATATTTTAAATATTTTAAATATTTTAAATAATATAAAAATTATAAATAAAATTAATTTTATTTAACAAATTACTTTTTAATATATAAATAATAGAAAGTTATAATAAAGTAAGTTATAAGTTAAAAATACACTTTTAAAGCAGCCCGCGCTTTACACTTCTCTACTTTATAATAAAGATTTACTTAAGCAGAGCTAGGGAGGGACTGGACAGGTTGAAACCCTGTATGCATACCTCCAAGCATCCTAGCATTCATTTACCAAATCCAAGTAGCGGACAGAAGTTTGTGGTTAGGGACCTACTAGTTAACAAAGTCCTATTTAAAGCTGTATTGCCTAGGGTTTATATGCTTGCATATTTTAGTACTCTTTATACCTGAGACAAATAACTATTTAATATTCTAAAGTTGTCTACCTAGGTATCGCCAGCGGCACATCCGCCTCATGGGCATCGGCGGCGATGATGCGGCTACAGACATCAATAAGAATGTCCCTCGTACCATACGGCGAATGGATGTCAGGACACAATTCAGACTGGGCAGTTCGTTCATTGGCGTTACCAAATACCACTCTTTTTTTCCCTCTTTCCCCCCGCGTTCTCACCACCACAGGCTCTTCAGCCTTCCTGTCACTCCTTGGTTATGATAGATTTTCCAGTAATCTGGGCAATAACACTCTTTTACCGGCATTATCAACATGTCTCGATTCAACCTTCTGGCATTCTGCATCTCGCTGGGCGCCGCTGTCGTTCAAGCCCAAAATGACTCGCAACCAGCCTCGCAACCATGGGTAATAATCCAGAAGACTGTTCAAAACTATCACCCAACTAACATGCGCCGCAGGCCCTCGGTACCAGAGTTAGCATCATGGTAGCCGGCCTGGATGAACCTGCAGACGCCTCAACGGAATGCCCCTTAAAGCTCGCAGATGCCCAAGCTTCGCCTCCTGACTACGCACCCATCCAAGCCAACCTAGACTTGGGCATCATTGTCGCCGGTAATCCCAACCCGGACCACAAGCTCGTGGAGTCCTTCTACTTGACCAACGGGGTCGCATTCGGAACACAGCAGGCGTTAGCAGCCTCACAGACGCACATAAGAGTCGACGGAGAGAATGTCTGCTGGGTCCGCACCGTAAACGGCGACATAGCGCTTGTATTCTGTGGCGCCATCTTCCCGGACCAGGCCTTCAACGTGTTCATGCCCGCCGCGGGCAAGACGACGACAAGTGGCATCTACCAGACAGTTAGCGGCAGTAACAGCAACACGTTCCTGGCTAGGATCCCGGACAAGAGCGATACACCCATCGTCTTTGGCGACGGGAGTGCCAGTGAGATGCGCTTTTGCATGTACAGCACCGACACGGGCGCCCTACTGACCACGCCCGCCACCCAAGAAGCCGCCTACACAGCTCAGGTCTCCTACAGCACCCTGAACTCGACCTCATTCAAGAACGGGGCCCCGAAGTCCGAGAGCGAGGCTCCACAGTGCAACTCGGCGGCCTGGAGCGAAGATGGCTCTAACGGTACATGGGCAAACATCATGCAAAGCACCTCGTCGCCGGACTGCATGCTGACGCGCACGGTGGCCACCACGCCGCCTGAGTGCGCCGACGATCCGTCGAATGGCGACTGCATCCTACACGTCGTGCTCGCCTTCTGCGCCGACCTGCCTGCGGTGAAGCGGGGCCTCCAGCCCAGCGAGACCGACGCCGCGATCGAGGCTTGCATCCGCAAGGCCAGCATGGGTCCCTGCGTGGCCAACCCAGCCGGTGCTGCGTGTGCGTCTAGCCTGTTCGCCGGCATCGCCTTTGCAGGAGGCATACCTGCAGGTGGGAGTGGAAGCGCATCCGCCCGCATGAGGCGCCAGGTTGACCTGAAGAAGCTCTTCTTCGGCGACCCGAACAACCCGGACTCGCGGCTCACCTTCGAGAGCCAGTTCTTCATGGGTATCGCCAAGAATCTGATCAACTCGGCCGCGTCACTTCTCAACATGCTGGCGACGCCTTTCATGGAAGAGCTCCGGTCCAAGTGCGAGGAGGCTTCCCTGTGGACCCACCTCTTCAACAAAGAGACCAGCGCGAAGGTCGTGGCGGGCTGCGGCAAGATGTTTGCGAGGTGGGATAATTCGAGTGTCCCCCATGTCGACCCGAGCACGCCAGTTGAGCAGGCTGGAAGCATCTTCGCAGATGTGGCGATGCTGCTTTCTGCTGTTGGCGATATCGCAGAGGCCGCCAAGGCAGCGGGCGCTGCTGACTGGGTCATGAGCAAGTTCGGACTCAAGGCCGCGAAACTGGGCGAGAACGAAGGCTTTATGCTAGAGGCTGTACAGGGCGAGAACACGGTACAAATATTCCGCGACACAGGCGACGGCAAACCCGCGCTGATCGAGACCGAGGCCGAGGGTGAAGCTCTGGCGAGGGACATTGACGACAAGGCTTTCCATAATTGTAAGAAATGCGACGAGGCCGGCGGTCTTAAGATGAGAGGGGAGGAGGGACACTCCAGCGAGCTCAGCCCACGCGCTCCTCCTTCTTTACTGAACATTTTGTGCTGCGTCCCTGAGCTGCCTGAGGAATGGACAACTGAGGCCAGGCCCGAGGTGCCCGACCCTCAGGGCCTCTTGGAGCGCACTCTTGGGGATGTTGTACCTGTGGCTGGCCAGGAAACCAACCCTACTTTGGCCACCTTGAGCAGAGCATTCAGCACTTGGTACAAGGACGGCGACGATGTCTTCGGCGCTGAAGCTAATGTGGATGAGGCAAGCCAGGTCCTGCTCAGCGTCACCCACACCGTCACCACCAACGAAGCCGAGATGATCAGGTCCTTCGAGAGGATGTACGGCATCAACTGGGAAGAGTCCTGGGCGCTCAAGAACTGGTTCGGCGCAAGGCATGCGTACCGCATCATTGATAACCTCGAGGAGGGCATAGCCAAGCTGCCCTACGCCCAGGGCATCGCCATCCGCTCGACCAACCTGAACGCCGCGACCGTCAAGATGCTCAACGAAGGCCTGCCGGGCACCTTGAGCCAAGGAGAGAGGGGCGTGTACGAGGTGCGAGACCTGGTCATCAACTGGAACCCCCAATGGCCCAACCCCCCCATCGACAAGGTTCCGCGCACGATCATGTCGACCACTATGGAGCTGGACGATAACGCGCTCGTGCTCAACAAGCGCTACTTGTTTGTCATCAACAGCAAGTCGGGCCGGCTGACGGCGCCGCTCTCGCAGAAGTGGCTGCGCGAGTTGGATTTCGTACAAGGCCTCTCGGGCAAGTTCAAGCTGCTCGGAAAGCAGGAGTTGAACGGCGGGGCCGCGGCTGCTGCTCAACCTGGTACCCGGGGCCCGTTTGTCGTGTACTACTTTGACGAGGTGGAGGTTCCCACTGCCCGGGTCAGCTTTACTCCTGATCAGATCAAAAAGTTCTTGAGGGATTCAGGTGTGGAGTACGATGAGAACTATTACGACTTCTTAGCTGGCCATACCCCTCATACTACCCCTGGTAGTAGCCCTGGTGGTAGCCCTCCTGAGAGCCCCTAGTAGATACTACTAGTAGATACGTCTGAGACTTATGGCGTAAGGAAAATAGTACAAATGTAGATTTCAGAATCTAGTTCGGACGGTCGCTATACCAAGCCAAACATGGCTCCAACCAGAACAGAGACACCTTGTGCTCGTACGTGGTCGGAACGCTCGTTTCACCGCCAGTGCTTGACAACTCGAAACTTTCCAGCATGGTGATACTGTTTCCCCACATTGAATAGTCACCATTCGATGGCCCTATGTTCGAGTTGGCAATACTCGCACAGGTCATTGGATAGAGTGCACGGTCTCGTCCAGGAATTTCCACACCACCTTCAGCCCCGTTAGCCCCCCGCGCATATATGGGGGAAGACACTCGAAACGGCCCGGATCCGGACAATTCGACCGGTTGAGGCTCAGACTAGTCGTGGTTGTTAGCAAAATATGCAGGCCACTATTGTCGCAAATAATCATGTATCAATACAGTGTCAACTCACAGGCCAAAGGTCACTGAGTCCCGCCATGGAAGACTGGATACTCGCCCGGGACCCATACTGCAATTGCCAAGTCCCGCTTCTCTCGCTATCGAGAAAGATTGCTGAGCGATTGGACTGCGCCGGGGGCATTTCAAGTACAAACGCAGCGCCGCATGTCAATTTGCGCGTCCCCGCAGCCAGTGCTTGGTCAGGTTGGTTGAGCTTCCAGGTGATAGTGAAACTGCTGGAATCAGGAGCAACCTGGGCTGTGGCGCTGGAGCAGCCATCACCAAGCACTCTGAGGTGGCTAACCCAACTCGAATTTGGTGGGACAGACTGTGATTGTACGGCTGCTACAAGAGTCTGCACAAAGAAGATGGTCGAAAGTATAAGGAGACCCATTTTGGCCAATACTGTGCTATGGGTTTTATGTGAGTACACAGGAAAGTTGGATTGAATTGACTGATAGAAGAGACGGGTCTATGATTTTGTAAGTCGTCCCAGTAGCATCAACTCCACCGGAATGAGAATTCGAGGCGCAATAACTTCAGCGACGAGATCGAGTGTAACGTTGCCTCAACCATTTATCTCTGGGACACAATATCGAATCAATTAAAGTGCTTTACGGATATTGACCTCCTTTCTTGTTTCGGTCTATCCGAGATCTTGACTCTTGGCATAAAAAAACAGTTTGAAGTGTCAAGATTTGAAGGATTTGTGTAATTGTACTACCTAGCTGAAGCCATCAGTGGGCAAAATATGTTCAAAGACTCGGAGAAACGACCCGAGCCCCGCAAGACATGCATTAGCACTCGAGTAACACACCTCGTCGCACATACCCGGGCCATAAGCAGACTGCGACTGCAAATGCAGGCTATTTATGCGAAACGGAGACGTTCCCACCGCCGACTCGATCTAGTAATCAGAATTCGCGCCGTCGTCTTGCGTGCGTCGAAAATATATCTTGGTTCGGGTTGAGTCCATTGGTTTCCCCTTTGCATCTCAACGGGAGATAAAGAAGCAAACTTGCAACAGCTTTGTTTTTATTATCAGACAAATCCCAGTTGACCATGAAGAGTTCCATGGCTGTATCTTTAGTTTTTCACACACGATAGTGGAATTCTCGATTCTCGACTGAAAATGATCATCAAAGCACGTCTTCAAGCAGTTCTTGTTTTCCTTCCGTTCGCCACTGCTCATTGTATGTGAACAATGCCGTCACAGGCCAGCTCTGAATTTGCTACTAACATCAATACAACGAAAAGATCATTATCCTATCTTTGTCAAAAATGGGGTGCTCTCAAAAGTGTGGGAGTTTGTGAGGTAACGCATGTTGAAACACCGAGAACTACGATGCCGTACTCATACAGAGTTAGGAGGCCTCCTGTATGGCCTGACAACCGGATCGATGATCCATCCTATATCCTCGGGCCGCTATTTGACCCCTGGTCAACAAATATTCGATGCGGAGAACAGGCTCTTAAGCCAGCACTCGAAACCCAAACCGCGAAGGTTACCGCCGGTGACGAGATTGGTTTCCATCTAGTAAGCTGCACCGTAGGGCTGAATACCGGGCACCAGAATACTCATCTTCATAGTTTCCCGGAAAAACCGTATACCATCCAGGTCCGAGCACTATCTCGATGTCAAAGGCACCCGGGAATGTCTCGGACTATGATGGTAGCGGAGATTGGGTCAAGGTTCACGAATGGGGCGTGTCTATAAACCCTGACGCCAAAAGTAAATATGATCGTGTGCTCTGGCACAGCATGAATCAGGATCAGGTAAATTCTTTGCGCCTTTTTGAATTCCATAAAAACTTTCAACCCGTATTTCTGTTCGACTTGGCATCATCTCACATGCGACATGCCGCAGTTCACCTTCAAATTACCCAGAACAACACCACCGGGTCAATATCTGCTGCGCATCGAAAGCGCCCAGGTCACCGCCTCGTTCAACAGCACCCAGAGATTTGTGCAATGCGCTCAGATCGATGTCGAAGGACCAGGAGGAGGTAAGTGTTTATTACTTGGCTCTTGCGGATGACGCGCAGTGAACTTACATGCCCAAGGCGACCCGCAGCCAACGATGAAGATCCCAAGCCCTGAGATGATGTTTGACAGAGGTACGAAATTGACCAAGTATCCAACGAACCAGAGATGGGGCTGACATAACATCACAGGACAATGGGTCAGTAGTAATCTTTATTTCCCAGAAAGGGCTAGTGATGACGATATCCTATCCTTCAAGCCGCCTTATGGGGCTGTGTGGACAGGCTGAGCGCATGGAACTTCCATCTTGTATCTCTAGCCATGCAGCTGTTTCCATAGGTAGTCAGGAAAAATTATTTTGTGCATACCCTTACAAACTCCCTGCAAATCCAACGGCCTCTTCTCCATTTTTACTCCTAACAGTGCCGGGCCCACCGGCGTATTGGACCTGTTCTGGCAGCAAAACTTGGTGGTATATTTGTGTTGTCAGGTGCCGACGGTCCCCCCGGCCCAGGTTTGGGCTGTCTCCAGGGCTCTAGTTTTCTAGACCATGCTTTACACCCGCAATAAATCCCTGGCGGAGGAACAGATTCTCCAATGACGATCGCAAACACTAGTGCAGTGTATTACTGTAGTACAGATGTGCCGTTACAGTCGCTTGTGGTGGTGGGGCTGCCCCGAAATATTATGGAGGAACTACCGGCATTAAAGAGGGGACGTCGCCACAAAACATGAAATATCAAACCTGATTTTCGCCAGGCTGCCATATTGAGCAAATGATAAAGACTGGCTTCCGTAGAAGCAGATCCGTCGAGTAGAGCCGCTGTCTAGAGATAAACTCCGCAGGTTAAGAAAACACGTCAGTGCATACCAACGACATGGTCGACACTCTCTCCCTCGAAGGCAAGGTAGCCATCATCACCGGCTCAGGCCGGGAGACTGGAATTGGCGCGGCCACGGCGATAGCTCTCGCCCGAAATGGAGCGTCAGTAACTCTCAACTACGTATCGGATGCCACAGCCCCGAGGGCAGAGAATGTTATGAAGACTATTCGCGAGGCTGGCGGCAAGGCCATTGTAGTCCGAGCGGACGTTACCAAGCCGGAGGAGGCCAAGAAGCTTGTGGACAAGACGCTCGAGGGCTTCAACACCGACAAGATCGACATCCTGAGTGAGTAGGACATCCAGGCTCACGAAACAAGTCTCGCTCGACAGGGAGAGACCCTGCACAACAACATTTCCCCACAGTGTACAGCATAAACTGACCTCGTGGTACCCAAAACAAAGTCAACAACGCGGGTGCGGTGTACGGCGGCCCGAAACTGATGGAGGTTACACCGGAGGAGATCGATGCCACCTTCGCGACTTCGGTCCGTGGGCCGATCTTGCTGATGCAGGCCACCGTTCCGCACATGCCCCGTTTCGGCCGCATCATCAACGTCTCCTCGGTGGCGTCACGGCCCATCAACCTTGAGGGTGTGGCCCTCTATGGCGGAAGCAAGGCAGCTATGGATCAAATCACGTTTGCAGTGGCGGCCGAGGTATGTGCTGCGTGCCTTTGCATAGATTGTTGGGAATCTGCTGACATCGACATCCAGCTCGGTAAGCATGGGAAGAATATCACGGTGAATACCGTTGCGCCAGGGTTCACTACTACAGACATTCTGTCGCCTGAAGCCATGGATGCTTTCGACAAGGTGTTGAGGCCAATGGCCAAGGTTGAGGACCGTCCTGGCCACCCTAATGATATTGCTGACACCATCTTGTTGCTGGTTCAAGAGAAGAGTAGATGGTTAACAGGACAGGTAAGACTTATGGACCGCTTCTTGTCACTCCAGATTGTAACTACTTGTGCTGACCGGGATTGAGCAGTACATTTCGTGCAGCGGTGGGATTACTGGCAACTGATTTCTTGTAACCAGTGTGTAGATTTCAGTAGAAAAATGCACTCATTGAATGCAAACAACAGCATATTGTTACGTAGACAAACTGAAGTGACAGAGAAGCCAAGTTTGAAAATAGTAAACTTAACTCGGATATCGTGGTATTAGTTACAAACATAACAGCGCAAGGGATTAGATCCATCAAACTGGTGCCCAACTGAAACCAATCGATGTTCAACAAGACACGCAACATCAAGCCACATCCTTCATTTTCTTCGCCTTCTCCGCCTTGGGTTCAACACGATCCGCAATACCAGGGAAGATAGCCGAGGCCATGACGGCATCCGACACCTTGGCGACCTGCACGGCGACCTTGGCCTTCCAGCCCGTCTGGTTCGACTTGCCGCGGAACCGCAGGTGCAGCACCGTCTCGGCAGCAGAGGCAGTGCTGGCGGCCGAGCTCTCGGTACCTGCGGGCGCGCCGGCCGGGGTCTCGAGGAGCAGCGCCCAGGTGAAGTTGACGCCGGCGCGCTGGCCCTTGTAGACGAGGGCCCGGTCGCTCTCGATCATGGCGACCTCGATGCTGTGGCCCTCGGCCGACTCCTTCTTTCCGAGGCCGTAGTCGGGCACCGTGTCGCCGACCTTGAGGGTCTGCCACTTGGGCACGATGGTCGGCGTGCTGCGGAACTTTTCGGGCAGGATCTTCTCGACCTTGGCGGGGAGGTACCAGCCGCCGCGGTCCTTGCCCCACTGGACGAGCCATGGCCAGATGTCCTCTGGCGGAGCGTTGACTGTAAGCGTGTCAGATCTTTGCTTTTTGTTTCCGCGGATCACCACCGTAAGTGCAGCAAAGAACTTGCTGGCACGGTGTCTTGGTGAATCCGCTGCAACCATGTGGGACCTCATGCAACTCATGTTGTTATCAACGCAAATGTACCCTAGGTTACTCACTCGTGCGCTTCTGATCGTAGACCATTTCTGCATCGGGAATCAAGTTGTCGCCTAGGTATGAGGCAGCAGGTGTCGCCGGCTTTGCCTGCTGCTGGGCCGTCTCTGGGGGTGCCGTTCCAGCTTGCGCATGGTTGGCTTCCACGGGTTGTTGAGCTTGTACTTCAGCCATGTTTGATCGTATGCTGTGGCTTTGACACGGGGCAGAAAACTTGGATATGATCCAAAATGCAAAGGGAAGGCGAGCAAGATATATCTTCACTTTTGAGCAGCTTCGGGCGACATCATACCATTTTTAAGATTGCGCGTTCCGGTGAAATCATATGCCAGCGCAGGACGAACGCGGAGGGATATACCCAAACTGTAGTTCATGTGGTGGCTGTCAACCGAACACGTCATGTTCTTGGGAGTTATTGTTCAACGGGTTCCCTGCCATCCTGATCATGCAAATCCAGGGAGCCTCGTGGTTGAGGCTAGGGCGCGGCATGATTTCAGGGATCACGAAGTCTGGATAAGACTAGTTCATGAGGACTGACACGCGACTAGACAAGATTCAACGGCGCAATTTCTTCCCCAGAGATGCAATTCGCCGATCCAAAGCATAATGCCGATGATTGATAGGCTCTTCGGAACCCGGTTAGAAATAAAGTTAAGACCGCAAACGGTGTAGAATTATGTGCGCCAGTATTATGACGCGTTGCTTTCCCCCTTACATATCAGCCTCATTCCGTGGATCTTGGCGGCCTCTCCTTTTCTTCAACTCCGTTCACAGAAGTAGCACAGGCTTTGTGAACGCCCGAATCAACACGTCATTCGGTACCCAGCTGATGCGCACTAGTTGTTTCTGGATGTTGCCCATGGAAAGAGAGCCCTATCAAATCTAGGCCGTGTCTCAATGGGTGGCAGTGTCGCGAACTCTGTGTTGTTGTTTTTAAGCACGGTGTTGTTTTGAGGTACGTCGATGCTTTGAAGCACCAAATCCCTCCGCAGCGCCGCGCCGGGCTTCTTGGACGCATGTGTCCGCCTACCTCGCCTTCTGCCCGGATCGTCGGTGGCTGATTTGATCACACCCCCACCAATCGAGCGTAGTGCTATTGCGTCTGCCCCCTTTTGGGCTCCGTACCCCGAATCTTTTGTAGTGTCCACGTTAGCGTAGGGGCCTTCTATGCGGTCGGCCACTCGATATAGCCAGTCTTTGTACAGCGGCCGGCAGACAGTGATCCCAATGCAGAGTAGCTGCGTGGTGTGGTCTGCAGCATGCCAGATCAGGCCTTCGACGATCATCACTGCCATTCGAGCGAACATGTCAGTAGGATACACCATGGATGAAGCCTCGGGAGACTCACCTAGAAAGACAGAATCATCGGTTTCTTGCGCCGTTTTTAGTGCATGCATCAAGCGCGCTATGCTGCATGCAGCGGAGCTGTCAAAACATCCCATGTGTTTGTCAGTGCCATAGCTTCAATGTAGAAAGGCCAACTGCCTGTATTACATAGACAAAGGTGGCTAGATGAATCAGATGTTTCCAGGAATACGCACAGATATCCGACACTCATGCTCGATCCTATCAGAATCTTCTCTCGCTTGGGCATCTGCAGTCCTTTTATCAGATACCATGGGTACGAGGCATACCAGAGCTCGACGAGCACAACGGCCACACCGGGGAATATCGAAGCCCAAAATTGTTTGACAAGGTCGCAATGACCCCCTGGTATCGTAACATCCCATATGTAATTCATGGGCGTGCAGGAGAACCACAACACCCACGCACATATGAAGACCGTCAAAGACATGGCGGTCACGGGTATGATGATCGCGAGCTGCTTAGAGCGGAAGGTACCAACGATACGCAGCAGGAATAATGCTATCGAGATCTTTACCGCGATAACGGCCATGAGGATAATCGTCTGACCCACGTTCACGAGTAGCAAGGCCCGGGTCATTTGATGGGAGGTGATTTCGTTGACAGGTTGGCCCAGGCCGTAGCGTGTTGCGATGGTGATGAGTATGACATATACTAGTAGGCAAAACTACGAACATCAAAGCAGATTAGTTGCTGTCCTAGAGGTTTGTGTAGTGCCAAAGTGGGTGACAATGCACCAAAGCCTGGGTATCAAGAACATGGCCGTGAGGAGCTGAAGGATTGAGGATAAATTTTCTTACCACTGAGAGGTTGAAGAAGTGATCGTCCATTCCGTAATTATGTATCACAACGAGACGCGTGTAAAGGCGGAGGCCGACAAGAATGAACGCGATGAGTAGGAACGTCCACACGACTCCCAGCATCAATGGAGCCTGCCCACGAACAGCCGTGAACTCCTCCATCCTATCAAAGCCTTTCTCACAATCCTTGTATTTTGGGTTGGATTTCGGTCTCTTGACCGAGCTTGGGTATGAACATGCAAAGCTGCATGTGCAGCGTTGCGTATTGTTGCAGGCGGGCTGTTGTGCCACTTCCTAGGCGCAACGGAAAAAAGAGTTTGGGCTGATATATTCGTATTTAATCTTTCGGTGAACGACTTAGCGCAATGTTGGGTCTGTGGGTGTAGACTCACACATGCCACATATATATTCTACAGTCACTCCGCCCGGGTCGGACACAGCTACGCAGTTCCGACTGATATTTGTGGCAGAGGCGAAATAAGAGTATAATTATAGGTCTAGAATCAAATGACAGCCCAGAAATTACTCGATAGGTGAGGTATGGTGAGTGTGGTCAAAGAAACATTCCTCGGACACTGGATCCGGAGGTCCTATTCAGGACGAAAAGAGGAATAGCCTCGTACACCAAACAGGAAATGGCTCAACGTCGACTTGGCCTTGACGGCGCGGACTACATGCTTTGAGTGACACTTTTACACGTCATGGATCAATTCCCAAGTCCATAATCATTCATTGTCGTCACAGTCCGCAGCTAAGCTCGGCGTAAAGTGTGACGGTAGGTATCTGAGATGTGAAAGCGCCGACTCGCCAGGGTCGGTATGACATCTTCTTGGTGGTCCAGCACACAGACTCGGTTCGTATAAACTCAAAGCCCTAAGCGCTAGCATTCTAGGCCTTTCGACTGTACAGGTCCACTAGTAAGTACTAAACCCACGTTTCACACGTTGGGTCGGACTTTCGCACCAACGGTCCAGTCTGCTGGGATTCCAGGCGTTGATTCCAGCACACCATCGGTGCAGTCTGAACTTGCTAACGTATGATGTAATGTCAAGGTGTCTGTATTACGTCGTCCCAACCGCCCTAGTTCCAAGAAAGAAGAACAACTCTGGTATCACTGTCCAACCATCTCCGTCTTCCAAGGTCCCCTTCTAAACGCTGGGTTGTGAGCGTTTACCATTATAAGATGGCGCCACATACATGTTATATGCAAGGGGATTAGAAACGAATCCACTCCGTGCTTTTCCCACGAGATCTGTGGTTGAGTAATCAAGGAAACCACTGAGTCTGAGTTGTGAGCTGAGGAATAGCAAGTTGAAACTTGATTGCAGGGTTCAAAACATCCATTGATTCTGCATCGTGGCCGGACAAAACGCGCGAGGTACAATTTTGCGGTTGAGTGACAAGGAGTGTCCGAGCTCCCCCAACGAAAACAGAACCACCTGGCTGGCCGCCCAGATGGGGATCAACTTGAACTCTTCTTCGCTTACACACTCGTGTCTTACAAGCCATGGTATCTAGGTAAGGTTTGCTTGACTGTTGGTTTTACTGCGTAAATACTATTAGTCACGTCTTAGTGAAGATTTGCGGCGAATTTAAGCCTGCGGGTGGAAGGAGCAGAGATATCACGGATTGTGGAGGTGCTCGCATGGGCGGTCTTTGCACATGTGTGAGTAGAATAATTTTATATTCACGCGTCCCAGAAATTTAATATGTACGGTAAAGCAAAGCATGTTATCAAGCCACCAGGGCATGAACATCTTTGCTGTCGAAAAAAAATAAGAGTGTGTAACGGAGTCTACAGACTCCCAAAACCAGCCTGCCCGGCAGTCTGGCTCGCGCCATAACCAGCCGCTGCACCACCACCTATAACGCCTGCGATGAAACCACCGATGGCGGCCCCTTTCCCCGCCTTAGCCGCTTTACCACTGCCGGGGGACTTGACGGGCTGGTCAAGCACACCGTCGTGGTCAAAGAACGAGATAGGCTCCCCGGCACTGTTGGTCGTCTTAGGAGGCGGGCCAAGGCCTGCCTTTGGGCTTCCACCGAGCTTGGGCAGCGAGAACTTAGGGAGAGGAGCTGCCTGAACGCCCTGTGATGCAAGGCTCCAGGCCATGAAGGCGAGCATGAGATGAGTTCCAACCGATTTAAGCATGGTTGCGATATTGAATAGGTAATAATGGCTGGCCTGGATAATAAACGAAACGAAAGGTAAAATCCAATACTGATTCGACAGTCGGGTCGGAAGAGACGAGCAGTAAATACAAAAGAACACTTTTAACCGAAATGAGTTGATCAGAATCCCTTGTGCGGTGAATTGCCGTCAAAGTATCTTGGGCAGCATCCTGTGAATATATACCCCGCCGCCAGTCCAGATGTCTTGAGTTAAAGGACGGCATCTCGCTGTGCCGCTTCACTCTCGTCAAAGAGTGCCGCCTTGCTCTTTTTACCGACCCGCTGAACCGTGCCGGAGCTTGTTGTCGTACAATAGACTATCCCATTCTGCGATTCTCGTGAACAGCTGCAAGACGACGGCTTCTGCCGCCCCAGCCGCGCTCAGCTTAATGAGACTCGACATTCTTAGTCGCTAGTCAATGTGATGATCAGTGCTAACTTGGTGAAGATGACGTCGCGGCACAAAGCTGCTATTCACCCACCTTGTGATTATCAGTAAAGTTCTGTGTTCAGTATTGGAATACGACGCACAATGCCAATTTCCATTCTACGTCACCTCTCGGGAATCGACCCTAGGGAAGGATGCGGAGCATGTACACAAACATCTGTATGCAACGAGGCAAGTATACGTAGAAGTACATGTAACGTGTTGATGTCCCCGAACATGTGCGAGGTGCTACAGTATATATTTTTAACAACAGGAGCATATTGGTTAAGCCAGGCAATGTGTTCGCAGCAAATTTTGCTGACTACAACAAAGCTCATAACCCTAGGTACTATGGACTGTTCGAATGCGTGTATCGCCCGACGGCCATACGGCATGAAGAACATTTGAAATGACTTGCGTTAGTATATGGATGAATGTACAGACAGTTCGGCCGAATACAGAAAACCGGAGATTGATGTCACGGCCCAGTCCCTTTACGAATGCGAGCCCCTGTCAATACGCCTAGGTTCCGAAGCCGAATGGGCGTAGATGCTGGTAGAGTAGGCCCTTGGCACTGCTCAACGATGCCCTGGGGTTGCACTGGACAACCTCTTGGCGACGGACATCTACCCCCCGAGCGGGTATGTAGATTGATGCACCACTCCAATTGGAGGCATTAGTACCTGTGTATGGCATAGAGAGCCGCTCGAATGAAAGGGATCGGGGATGACACAACTGTTGGTCAAGATATAAAGCAAGGGACAATGGGCCAGCGGCTGGGTTTCGGCCACATCTTGTCTACCTAAGTACCTAGCATAGGCCCGGTCATATAGACAATGCATGCGAGTAGTCTATTTTTATTCTTGGCGGGTTTCTTGCTCACCACCGGCTCGTCCGCCTCGGTCCCGAAGGACAGCCGGGCTGAGACGTTCCAGAACCCCGTCCTGTATGAGGACTATCCCGACAATGATGTCTCTGTAGGGCCGGATGGAGCATTCTACCTCTCAGCCTCCAACTTCCACTACAGCCCCGGTGCGCCGATACTGCGGTCGCTGGACCTCGTGAATTGGGAGCCTGTCGGCCATTCGATCCCTCGCCTGACCTTTGGCGATGGCTACGACCTTCCGCCTGGCGGTCCGAGGGCCTACCGGGGAGGAACCTGGGCATCGTCGCTGAGGTACCGTGAGAGCAATGAACTGTGGTACTGGGTTGGGTGCGTCAACTTCTGGGTCACCTGGGTCTTCACCGCCAAGTCCGTTGATGGGCCATGGACGAATAGCGCCAACTTTGGAAATGAGTTTTGTATGTATGACAACGGCCTGCTCATCGACGACGACGATACGATGTACGTCGTCTACGGCAGCGGACAGGTCAATGTTTCGCAGCTCAGCACGGATGGCCTGAGCGTGGTGAAGTCCCAAAACGTTCTCCAGGCCTCGGATGTGCCCACAGAGTCGCTGGAGGGCAACAGGATGTACAAGATCAACGGCACGTACTATATTCTCAACGACGAATACGGAACAACCTATATGTGGAAGTCAAGCAGTCCCTGGGGGCCCTACGAGCCCAAGGTCCTCGTCAAGGATATCGGCACACCCGTCCCGGGCGGCAGCTCCCCTCACCAGGGCAGTCTCGTCCAAACAGCAGATGGAAACTGGTACTACATGTCATTCACGTGGGCATACCCGGCAGGCCGCATGCCAGTCCTGGCCCCCGTGACCTGGGGCGCCGACGGCTACCCGGAGCTGGTCAAGGGCTCCAACGGCGGCTGGGGCACGAGCTACCCTTCGCCCCTCCCCCCTCAGCCCCTCTACAACTGGACGCGGACCTACGACTTCGAGGGGCCCGGGCTGCCGCCGACGTGGGAGTGGAACCACAACCCGGACGTGGCGAGCTACGAGGTCAGCGACGGCGTGACGCTGCGCACCGCGAGCGTCACGGAGGACATCTACTCGGCGCGCAACACGCTGACGCACCGCATCCACGGGGAGTTCCCCACGGGGACGGTCGAGATCGACTTCAGCGGTGCCGCGGACGGCGACAGGTTCGGGCTCGCTGCGTTCCGCGACCAGACGGCGTACGTCGGGATCCACCGCGACGGCGGCGCGTACACCCTCAGGGCCGTGCAGAACATCACCATGGACGAGTGGTCTGGCACGACCACAGGCGCCGGGCAGGAGGTCGCGTCTGCGCCCGTGCCCGAGGGTGCCACGAAGGTGTGGTTCCGGGCGGAGCTTGACGCCCGGGCCTCGGGGACGAGGGCTGCCAACTTCTTCTACAGCTTTGATGGCGTCGATTTCACGGAGCTCGGGCCGACGTATGAGCTGTATGCTGGCTGGGCTTTCTTCATCGCGTACCGTTTCGGGATTTTCAACTATGCTACCAAGGAGCTGGGGGGCTCGATCAAGGTCGAGTCTTTCACAGCTGCGTAGTTGGAACGGTGCAATTTCAATTCATGGCAATATTCTGCAGCTGAGATGTACGTAGAAGTCAGCACTACTACTTTAACAGTAAAGGAAACCCTGAGAAATGTTGAAGTTGGAATTAGTACTGGAGTGAAGATCGAAATAATTGGACTGAATACAGGATTAGTCAGTCCAGTTTGATTTACTGTGAAAGGCCCGGAATCCATTACGACATCATAGCCCCAGCGTCCTATGTGGTGGCCTAATAATTGATGCTACTCTATGAGATACCATTTTATAGCCCACCCTTCTACAGAATACCCTCCTATGGGACATTTACCGCGATGCCAAGCACAATTGTCGACAGTCTGGTGGTTTTCCCGTGAATCGTTCAAAAGACTCTGGATCCGCCAGGCAGTATCAGAGTGGCCAGGTCAACGGTGTAATGATACAAACGTAAGTGGACATAAAGTGTACGTAGTCATCATTGTATCAATAATTTCCATAATTTTCGAGATGATGATCTTCAATCGCTAGGATTTGCAGTACTCGACTCACACATACTCATAAAGGACGGATTGTTCAACACTGCAATCTGGTTGTGGTTTTCATGTTCCGTGTAAACGAACCAATCTACATCCCACACCTCTGAAGCCAAAGAAGATACTATGGAAAAACGTGCGAAGTCCATCAAATATCTCGGGCCAGCATAGAGGCTTTGAAGTTGTTTCGGAACCTTGGAATTCCTCGGCCCTGCTGCATTGTCTCGTCAAAACTGAAACACACTCAACCTACCAGAGGGCGGTAGCTCAACCGAGGAGCACCCAAGTCCACGTCTCGAATGGAAGTAAACAAAGAGCCAATTGCTTCGTGTCGGGGCCTGTCTCATTTGTTGGCGATATGGGATACAGAGGCTGGACCCTTTCCCTTTGAAGTGTCGCAATTGCACTGTTACATACCTCAGGGACTGCATAGGACAATGTTATTATTGAACATGCTAGGAAGTAATTATTGAAGCAGGATATCGTGTGTTGCAAAACTGGGATATAAATACTGGCATCATGGCTCGCTCTGCTTAGGAATAAAATCAAATCATCAACCAACCCCCTCAACAAGCTAGAGCCAACCTCGGAACTGAAATCATCAACTCAAACTACTTACTGGCTTTACACTAGCTACACAGCACAGACTTAACTCGGACAATTACACGCACACACACACACACACACGAAGACAGCGGACAGACCCAATCAACTTGAACCAATGGCTGGAGCAGTCACCATCGCCGCCCTCGCCATCATCCTCTACGCCGCCATCTCCCTGCTCCGCTGGGCCCACGACGACTTCTACGGGTACCTGGCCGTCGGCCGGGGCGGCAGCCCGTCCACCTTCCGGGGCTGGTGCCAGGCCAAGGTCCTCAGCCTCGTCGCCCACGGCGTCTTCCAGGCTGACGTCCTCGGCGCCCCCTTCCTGGACCCGAGGCTAGAGCCCTACCGCGGCCAGCTGTTCGCCCTCCCGCAGCGCGGCGGGGGGTTCGGCCGCCGCCCCACGATCGTCGGGCTCGTGCCCCAGCGCCACCCGCTCGCGTGCTGCGCCGACCACTGGCTGTGGAGGTACTACCACCACGCCTGGAAGGGCACCCGCCTCCCGCTGCCGGCCACCTTTGTGCCCGTCTACGCGCCCCGCGACGGGGACGAGATGGCTGTGTTCGAGCGCATCGTCGACGCTGCTGTTTGGTTCCACACGCTGCCCGAGGGCGGAGGGGGCGCCAGACCTGCCTGCTGCCAACGCCAAACCCGCTGATGACGTATTTCATGGTCTGGACGCAATGGAATGCATTACTTAAACATCCGTAGCACGACTGACTTTATACTCTGTGAGCGCCATCCTGCCTCGTAGGGATCCAAGGCACAGTCCACAGATGACGACGGACCATTTTGAGACCATTCCATGAGCTGCCAGTGGCCGTGATACCAATGACCTGAGCCGTTTGAACTTTTGCTGCCAACTTTAGAATGCGGATGCCCTCACTGCGGGCCCTGACATGACGGCTGCCAGACGGGACGTCATGTTTCTGGGATTTCTGGCTCGTCGGTGTTGAAGATGAATACAGTGATGTGCGTCTCAACACCTCACAGTGGCCATCCTGGGCGGTCAGGGTAACAAATTGTAGGTGAGACATCTTGGTAGACCAAAAATGGATTTGATGAATACCTACCTAGAACTTAGTTATCCATCAGATATTATTGGACAAGATGGCGACCTGTTAGATAGCTTATCCATAGCTCAATGACGAGATGGACTGCTCCAAAAAAAAAAAAAAAAAAAACGTTGCCTCTCATTTCTCACCTGATGTTGGTGGCAACATTGAGGACGGCGTTGTCTCGAACCTTTTGTAGCAAAACCTAAAATCCTCCCCGTGTGCCTGGCTAACCCGCTCCCGCCTAGCCGGGTCTGGGCGTTCGATTTGTATTTGCAATTGCTGCAACGGGAGAGGCAAGGGGGGTCAGGTGTGGCTCTCCCGTGTGACAGATCATCTGCCTAGGCGTGCTGGCCGTGTTGCCGTGAAACACGAGGGTGCGCATGTGGTTTGTTGGAGTCGAGCCGGAGCCGAGTGGAGGCGAAAAAGGCTGCAGGCGATCATATTAGATACACAAGTGGAATGATTGGCAAGTCGCACAGGATGCCTGACGTGCTATGCTAGCAAGGCGCGCCGAGCCTCACCCCGGCCGGGGAGGCAGGAGCGAATGAGGGCGCTGGACGTTATCACCTTCCGATTATGGCGGGCTTATTTGATGGGGCAGTGGGGCGGGCTGGACTGGGGTGGCAGGTGGACTGGCAGACTGGGTCAAGATGGGACCAACTGGGGAAGGAAATCAGTTACCAACCGCATGGTCGGCATGGTCCAGGTAAGTCCAGGTCAAGAGGTAAGAACCTTGGCTCCACCTTATTGCTGGTGGTGGTCTCCGTACGGCGGTGCTGTGGTACGGTGGTACATGCTGTGGTACCTGGGTACGACTGCTAGTGTGGTCGGGTCCACCGAGGGAAAGTGCAGGGCGAGTACCTCATTGGAGGGCTGCCCTGGCAGCGAGGCCAGAACGGCAGTCGGCTGAAGTGTGGACGCCTTGGCGGGAAGCCTTGGCGGGAGTGCCTGGCCCAACCCGAACAGGCAGGTCTGCCAGGCCCTGCCCGTCTGCCCGTCCCCGAGCCAATCCTCGAGGATGCAGAAGGTGCGGTGCTATTCCCCTTCTGGCTCCAACAATCCCTCCCACCTTTGCACCTGCCCCGCTTGATCTAGCAACCGAATGCAGTGGATGGATGTGGACCCTTGCAGACCTGCACTTGCCTGCAAGCAGCTCCAAGGCAAGCCAGCCCACCCACCACGCGACCAATCGAGGGAGGGCAGAGCAGAGCAAACTAGAGCAGAACATTGGACGGGGCAGGACGGGGCAGGTTACGCATAAAACAATTAAAGGACCTGCGTGCCTCCGTCCCCCTTCTCCTACATGTGAGGCTGCGAGTTGTCTTGTGCGTCTTGTCCCTCCCTCCCCCTTCATCTGAGGTAGTTTGTTTGCCTCAGCTTGTGGATTGTCCACACCCACAACAGAAAAAAAAAAGGAAACACCATCAGTCTGTCAATCTGTCAGTCACGATGGCGTCTCTCCAGCACCAGGACGTTACGACGGCCCCCGTCACTGCCCCCGTAGATGCCAGGACCGACGAGCAGCTGCCCGACATGCCCTCGGAGAAGAGGCCCTACTCGCGTGGCGAGAAGGACATGTTTGTCGACGTTGACGGCGAGAAGGACCCCGTCGACGAGGATGAGACCGAGGTCCTCGACAACATGTTCCCCTTCCCCCCTCTCAAGGGCATCCCCGAAGAGGAGCAACAACTCACCATCCGCGCCCTCGTCGTCGGTGTCTGCCTGGGTGCCGTCGTCTCGGCCTCCAACATCTACCTTGGTCTCAAGACCGGCTGGACATTTGGTGCCTCTCTGTTCGGTGGTATTCTTGGCTTTGCTATCCTCAAGTCCATCTCCCGGGTCGCTCCCAAGATCTTGGGTGGTGGCTACTTTGGTCCCAAGGTTCGTGTTTTGACTCGCTCACACTCCACTCACTCACCTTGGCATCATCTCTCGCTGGCCGATCGATGACTGACTGGGCATTACAGGAGAACGTCTGTGTTCAGACTGCTGCCACCGCCGCTGGCGGTCTAGGAATCATCTTCGTTGGTCCTATCCCCGCTCTGTATCAGATGGGTCTCATGTCAAAGGATCCTGCCCAGGGTAAGCCACTTCCCCCCCTCGTGATACTGGTGCTGCCAATCCGGCCTGCAATTGGTGCAAGATAACAAGCTAACCTTTTGCCCAGACTTCGGCAAGCTCGTCACTTTCTCCATCTGCACCGCCTACTACGGCTTGTTCTTCGCCATCGCCCTCCGAAAGTTCTACATCTTGAAGCTCAAGCTCATCTTCCCCTCCCCCACCGCCGTCGCCTACACCCTGCGCGCCCTGCACGCAGGCGGTGCCGCTAGCGAGGCCAGCGGGAAGAGGAAGGCAAAATGCCTCGCCATGGCCTTTGGCGGCGCTGCCGCCCTGCGTGTCGTCTCCATCTACGCCCCCGGTATCCTCTGGGACCACCACGTCTTCTGGTGGCTGTACACCTGGGGGTGGGACGGCATCATCTACGCTGAGTCCTGGGGTTGGGTCTTCGAGTACACCCCGGCCTTCATCGGTGCCGGTGTGCTCTCTGGCATGAACGCCTCTCTCTCCTTCTTCGGTGGAAGCGTCCTCGCCTGGGCCCTCATCGGCCCCCTGACCTTCAAGTACGGCGCCACCTTCGGAGTCGAGAGGGGCTTGGACCCCGAAACCGGCGAGAACCCCTTCCCCGGCTGGTACAGCTTTAACTCGCTGACCAACACCGAGACCGAGCCCTCGCCTCGTTACTGGAACCTGTGGGTTGGCATCATGGTCATGCTGTGCGCCTCCTTCGCTGAGGTCGCCATGAACGGCCCCATCCTCTACCGCGGTCTCAAGAGGGCCATCTTCGAGGCGGCCGAGAAGATCCCAAAGACCCGTAGCTTTGCCGCCAAACACCTCACCGCCGAGGAGCGCGAGATCGAGGACCCCTCGCCAAAGTCGGAGCTGGTCCCCACCTACATCTGGTCCGTCGGTGTGCTCGCCTCAATCGCCCTCTCCATGATCGTGCTGGCCCTCCAGTACCAGGTCAGCCCTGCCCTGACCATCCTGGCCGTCATCCTCGCCTTCATCTTCAGCTTTATCGCCGCCCAGTCCTCCGGTGCTACTGACATCAACCCCGTGTCCACCTGCGCAAAGAGCTCCCAGCTTGTCTTTGGCGGTGTCACCCAGGGCCAGGGCCACCACGGCGTCGACGCACAGCGCATCAACATGACCGGAGGTATCGTCGCTGCCGGCGCCGCCGCCCAGTCCGTGGACATGTTGGGAGACCTGCGAACCGGTTACCTGCTCAGCGCCTCGCCCCGCGTGCAATTCGTTGCCCAGGCCGTCGGCTCTGTGTTCAGTATCGTCCTTTGCTGTGGATTCTTCGTCCTCTTCTCCAAGGCCTACCCTTGCATCATTGACGAGGCGCTCGCCGACTCTTGCCAGGTAAGCACTATTACCATTTCTTCATCACAAAACAGAACAAATATACTAACATCCATCCCCTGTAGTTCGGTATTCCCTCCGTCGCCGCCTGGAAGGCAACCGCCGAGGCCGTCACGGCCAAGAACTTCCCCGTGCCGACCTCGTCGGGCATCACCGCGCTTTGCATGGGCATCTTCTCCATCGTGCTGGTGGCGGCCAAGTACCTCTGGATCCCCAAGAAGTACCACGTCTACGTGCCCAACATGAACGCCGTCGGCCTGGCCTTCACCCTGCCCCAGACCCAGTACTCGATCGCCATGGCCACCGGCGCCATCGCCTCGTACATCTGGATGAAGAAGAGCCCACGCACCTGGGACGACTACGCCTACAGCCTGGCTGCCGGTCTCAGCGCCGGCGAGGGTATCGGCGGTGTTATTAATGCCGTCCTGCAGGTTGCTGGTGTTGCTGGTGATACCAAGGGTAGCGCGGTGGCGTGCCCCGGGTTTGAGTACTGCGGTTAGAAAAGATAGTGGAAGGGATAGACAGATCTCTTTTATTTCTATCTTCTCTCTGTTTCCCTCGTTTTTGTGCTGGGATTGGATTGTGACTTGGAATGTTAATACCCCCTCCGTGTGTAATGTGACATGAGCGTGACGTACATGTCGGTCGACTGGGTCGACTGGATATGAAGATGCAATATATTAATTCTACTCTACTACCGGACTCGTGTGCTGTTTGGTGTTGACTGAGTGTTTTGTTCACGGAACGTGGGTCCTGCTATTGGTTTCAGTAGCTACAGCAGATGAATCTGCCTGTGGATGCCTTTGACACTTTGCGTGACCTCCACACCTTGCGCCATGTTCACGATGAGCGAGTGGATGCATGTGGCGAAGGAGTCTCGGCCGTTGGAGCCACCGGCTGGGGGGACCGTCAAATCGCGGGCCTCACAACCTCGATATGGCTCCCCCCCCCCCCCAGAAAAGTAGACCAACCAGGCAACAAGTGGCGAGGTCAATACCTACCTACCTAGGTAGGTAATAGGGTAGTGAGTGAGTGAGTGAGCTGGTGAGTGGGCGAGGAACGCAAAGGGCAGCGCACGAGGAGGGGTGGGTGCCTGTCAACCTGCCAGCCCAACAAGGCCTCGACCCCAGGGCTACTAGCTAGCACGTAGCGAGGGATGGAAGGCTTCCAGAACACGAGGGAGAAAGAAAAAAGAGGGCCCGCCGCCCTTCCTGCCTGCCTTCCAGAAGCGCGCTTGGGGGGCAAGGGGGGCAGGTCAGCAAGTGCAGTGCAGTGTTCTAGCCGCCTTCTACGGCCCCGCCCGATGTGACGGCACGCACGCCACGGGCCTGCCTACGGGCCTGCCAAGCCTGCATATGGGAGGGAGGTGTGGGTGGGAACCCCGCTCTTGATGGGCTGGCTGGGCTGGGCTGGATTATTAGGGTTCTTTTGGTGATGGTCTTCGTGCAACGCAGGCAGCCTTGTCAGCTTTCTCCCGCCCGGCCGTGTGACTGTTTGATGGATTGGCTGACCTGACTGATGGATTGGTTGATTGATTGATTGATAGAAAGATAGGTAGATAGCGATATGTGATAGATGGATGGATGGATGGATGGGCAGTTCCAGTTGGTGGCGTGGTGTGCTCACTGCCAGTGGCGTGGCTCGGGGGGCCGGGCGACCAGGGCTGGCGATGGCGAACTGGTGGCTTGGGTTTGCTTGTGTTGTTGTGGCGATGTTGATCGCGGTGAGGCTCACCTTGTTGTTGGTGCTCGCCTCTATCAGGATATAGTCAAGATAGGAAAGAAAGAATGTAAGAAACCACTCTAGCTGCACACCACCACTCAGCCGTCCTGTGCCGCCTAAATCCGACCCCGACCGACCCCTTGCTTGAAGATCCTGCCCTAAGGATGGGGCTCCTACTACTGTAGGGCCATCAAGAGGGCGGCTTCCCACCCAAGACATGCCACCATAGCTTTTTTCCGGCGTGGTGTGGTGTGGTGTGGCGCTTGTTTTGTGCTGTGCTGTGCCGCAGACGCTACCACCAGACCGACTCACAGGCCAAGACAGCCTCGTCCTGCTAGTTCGTGTTCCTCTTTTGGCATGGAACCTTTTTCGTGTCCCATCCGGCCGGGTCTGACTGGTTGCGATTGGGCTGGCTGGCTTTGTAATTGTCAACTTGAACCACTCGTCGTAGCGGCACAGCAACTAACTAGTGAAATCCTTCTGGTGTCATGATATGGTGGACATTCCCAATTGGCTAGGTATCAACGTAAGCCGTTGGACACGCTGTGGTAATGGGATTCCCCGAAGCTAGCTAGCTGGCTGGCTGGCTGGTCTGGTTAGAAGGAATCCTGTGGCTTTTTGCTGACTGTAGGGTGAGCACCCAGATGTCAGAGTTGATACGATGTTGATCTGGTGGGGCACCCACCACCTGGGCAAAGGCTTACTTGTACGGAGTACGCATAAGCGTATCTGTCATACTATGGGGACACTCCTCGGATCTGGGCCGAGGGTGTGTATGATAGGTCTTATCGTCGTATCCACTTCGTATTTAGAGTTCTTATCTCACTGATCAATAATTCCACACTTACAGTAAGTACCCAAGGTACCTAGGTACGTCCGGACTCAAGTCCTGACCCTCTGGTTTTCATGTGATATTGCTCCACTTTTTACTCCGTTCCACCTGATCGGTTTAAGATGGTTGCGTTTCTAACACCCATAACGTGTGTGGCGCATTCATATAGTAGTAAACGGTTAAGACCCAGTATTCCTTTTTTTAAAAAAAATAAAAAAGACAATGCTAATAAAAGTAGTAAAAATATGATAGGTAAGTACATATGACTTCAGCCTTGTGACGTAGAGACAAGGCTGGTGAGCGCCGCCCTGGACGGCGCCGTTGATTGTTAGCGGAAGTGGCCTAAGGGCTATTATATTCATAGCAATTACATGTCCAGTGATCTCATTCCTTTCTCAGTATGTTCAAGATCCGAAGAAACTTAATCTTAACAGACATTACGATGATTGTGTCTCTGGGGGCTCAGTGGTCTAAGCCTGTGGCCCTCTGTGGTTCCGACGTTGGGAGAGATGGACTACGCACTGCTGGCAACTTCTTTTAGACCACTGGATCAAATCACGAATAATTTCAAATTACCTTGTAATCCACTCTGCCGCCTACCTAGGTATAAGCCCGCCCAGTCGCAAGTTGCAGCTTCACAGCCGTAGTCGCCGTGGTTGTTGAGTCCATGGGGTATTGGAGTTGATGAACTCCAATGAATTTGCAGATCGACAGGTTTCAATGACGTCTGACTCGGGTATGCTCTGGGGAACGTCCATTGTAGTAATGCCCATTGAGTCGTTGTGTTTGATGGTACCTGGATAGAAAACCGGCTCTTGTTGCATAAGCGCGATATACATCGCTTCGGGTCCATTCTGGCAACACCATGGCCAATTTTGAACAGACCGTCGCTAAGATCATAAATTCGTTTGAGCATTGCGATTAAGGGGCTTTGAATGCAGCCTCACGCACGTACAAAAGCTGCTAATTGTCCCGATTTGATGTGTTGGAATACTTCCATTTCGAATTCTACCTCGTCGTCGCGTCTTGCAGCCATAGCGAACTCACAGATACATTCACACCCCTCAACACATCGGTCTGTGGTGTTATTCGGTGCGAGAACCTGAAGTGATCCAGAGAACTTGCCGGGTAGCTACTCGGGCCAGTATTCCCTCTTTTATCGTTTTCCTGAATCGACGGCTGGAGCCCCGAAAGCCAGAGAGAATAATCAGCCGCGTTACCAGCCTTTTTAATACTTTGTAATGAAGTCAAAATTTGGGACGCATTCAGTACTTGATCACTATCATAGAAGCCAAACGACATTGAACCCTGTTGGCTGGAATAAAATACACCAGGAAGGCTACTCAGGTATGAAAAGTTTCACTCGCTCAAATCGTCAAACGACGTCAGCCGCCATCCGTACCTTTTGAAAGACACGATCAGCAAAAGAACATATCAGCCATTTGCTAAACAAAAGCCCAATGCTGAAACCAATATTCCATGCCCTGGGCGAAAGCAAAGGCCACCATATCCAGCAATATGGGCCTATGGACGATGGAGTTGGCGCGGTCGAGTTCATGCGTGTACTCTCACAAAACGATATTTTCGATTGACAGAGAAGGGACAGCGAGAATCGCCGTGTCCAAATTTTTTGCAGTGGATGTGCTGATTGCGAAAAAACTTCGTTATTTTCTTATCCACTGGCATGGCGGAGTCTTTTCGCGTGCGGATATAGCCATCAAGTAACAGTGGATTTGGGAGGGGTGGGTGGCTGTACAGACGATAACGACTCCAAGCCTCCAGCTAAACAGCAGGACTGGAATTCTTATACGTGGCATATAATAGCGTTGAAATGCCGTCTTCGAACTCTGCAGGTGGAGAATATCTGATGACGAAGTCGAGAAAGACCGTAATGAACTTCCCGAATACCAGATTCATCACGTCCATACCCAGGCCAGAGGCCAAAGCACATGTAGTTACGGCGAACTGGATCACATCGTCCTCTTTGTCAGTGTGCTTGAATTCAAATATTCTCTTTCGAACATCTCTGATTAGCTACTAGCATAAAAGTACTCTTGGCCCGGAGCTTTCGAATGATTTACTAAGGCCACGTGTGCACCGACTCGGCAGCAGAGGCATCTTGGGGGATGACCCGTGACATATGGGGAGATTTTGTTTATGAGTTATATATCGGTGGAATACTTGGACGATCAAGCATTCATCAGAAACTACAGATAGATGGAAGAGGCCGTAAGCCTGACCTCAAAGTGACTGGGTTAGCAGCAAAGCTCGTTCCGTTTGATGAGAAGGTTTGGAAGACAAGGGGGGGCCTGAACCTATCGAAGAAACCATTCCGATCAATTTGGCTGACCGAGGAAGAATGTTCCTCGCATTGTCTGTCTATCCGCGTCCAGAGGCGGACCCCCAGGCTTCTATGCGAGCGTTTGAATCGATCTCGTTGAGAAGAGTCGCTGGCACAGCGGAGGTTCGGCGCATCGAACGTCCCACGCGCGTCCGCCCAAGCCTGGCATGTTCGTAGTTCGGAAGAACAGTTTCGCTCTTGATCCCTAGGCACGTAGACCGCGAGTGATTCATGTAAAATACTACAACTGACATCAATTTCTGCGTTTGCTTGCAGGCGGACTTTCGGACCCCTAATAATCCTGTCTGCTCCAGTCTGCGCACATGTGCACGGGATCCATTGCTCGCTGTACCGCTTTCTTTGACGTGCTTCTGCAGGTACTCGTATCTCGCAGCACGGACACCATCACAAACTTCCTGATAGTGCAATTATTCCTCCTTGGTACGCCTGGTCGCTTCCAAGACTGAAGGCAGGGCTCCAAAGAGATCCCTCCACTTTGTTTCACTTTACGAAGGTGCCAAACACGCTTTGAATGTATGGGGATTAGAAGCAAGCCCATCTTATTCCTGTGGTACCATACAAGAACACATCGTGAACATTGGCATTTGACAGAGAACAGAGATAGATCCCTTTCAAGGCTACTGGGAGCCCGGCGGATGTGCTTTGGATGCTTTACGATGTCAGTCCGTCGTGCTGGACAAGGCTGCCATTTACTACGAAGAGGCCGACTTGGGATGCCATGATAAGGCCGACAACCTCTGAATGTGGTCGCGTGGTGTAATGGTAACATCCGGGGATCTTACTAATAAAACTCGGGCCGCTGGTTCAAGTCCAGCCGCGACCAAATATTTTTGCTCCCAGTACTTACTTACTTACTTACTACTTAATTTTTTGTTCGCGGCGTTCCAGTCAACGCCGTCGTCAAGACGGTGCCCCTTAGCCTTGTCTGTACGTCACAAGGCTAAGGCCAAAAGCACCTATGGTATTTTAACTATTGTTTTCGACACTAGGTTTTTTCAGGCGCTGGGTCTTGAGCGCTTACTACCGTATAAAGGTGCCATGTATGTCCTCGGACGTATATGGAATAGAAGCGAAACCACATAGAAAGGTGCCAATGTTTTTCTCAACAAGACCCAACCTTTGTATATTATAAGTGATCCCATTCCCTGTGACTATGCTGCAGTTGTACATCATATAAGCTTACAACGCATGGGGAAACATGCTGTGGTTTGACAACAGTGAGACGTTCCGTGCGAGCTTTGAGTAAGTTTCCGAGGCTAGTTCTGAGAAAACTTTACTTTTGCATGCCGATCCGTCCGTACCCATAAGCTGCATATATGGCACTTCGT
The DNA here is from genome assembly GCA_036986855.1 of Diaporthe destruens. Taxonomy (NCBI): domain Eukaryota; kingdom Fungi; phylum Ascomycota; class Sordariomycetes; order Diaporthales; family Diaporthaceae; genus Diaporthe; species Diaporthe destruens. Next base: position 769,472 of record BTXE01000002.1, read on the forward strand.
TGATCTCGTCCCGTGCTTTTACGTACGCCTGCCATACAAAACCCGGGTGCTAAATTCGATGGACTAAATAGACCCCCATTATGTTGCTGGCCAAGGAAGACAACACATTCTATCCGAACCCATGCTGGCTCACCTTCAACCTAGGGAGAAATAGCCCAGTCCGGATCATCGTGAACAACTACAGCATGATCAACCTGAGCCAGCATGCCATGAACCTCCATGGGCACAACTTCTGGGTCGTGGCCGAGGGGCTGGGCGAGTGTGACGGCAGCGTGAACTTCGACAACCCCATGATACGCGACACTCACATCCTCCAGCCGGGAGCCAAAGGCATCGACGTCGGGTTCCTGGTGATCGACTTTGTCTTGGACAATCCAGGGGGTCTGGCCGCTCCACTGTCACCCACTAGTAGTAGCTTCCGAGGTTGGTACGTCGAGGCCGGCCTCCATGTGAATCTCCTAGAGCGCCCGGATAACGTTGTGGAGATGGACTTGCCGTCCGATGTCTATCAGACGTGCAAGGTATGGACGGGATGCCAGGGTACTGAAATTATTCCTGAGATTGATTCCGGTGCATAATGGGGCCTGGTTCAAATGTACATATTTCAAGGTTCCAAGGTTGTCAATGGTAGGGAGGAGGTGCGCATAAATTTTACACAGTACAAGTTGATTATAACAGAGAATTATACTTGAACTGAGATCGTCGTCGTTTAATAAAAATTGTTGTAATTGTGGTGATTTTTATATACTTTCTCTGGAGACCTCATTTTGCAGATCCACCAACCACATGGGCAGTGGGTATCTTGGTACCTACGGCCCCACTCCGATGCCTTCCCCGGCGATCGGCATGGAATGACGTTGGGCCGACGGTAACGCAGGTCCGGCCAGGTACATTTGCTTAAATCAACGACCAACGCGTCACCAGACTAAAGACCATCACCTTCAAAGTTTCTTTAACTCCCGACCAAAGTTGAGCGGACGCTGGCTCGGGGCGTGATGCCCAAAGCATCATGGGCACGTCAAAAAAGCTTTTCATCACCTTGATCCGCACGCACCACGTCACGAGCCGCAAGAAGCTGCAGCGCGTGAAAAAGGCAGCTGCGCACTTCGACATACCCTTCGTGCTGGTACGCTACGGCGGCTCTCCAGGCCTTATGTACGCCGAGGGTGATGAGGCATCGAACTTGGGCGCTTGGGTGAGCGCTGTAAAGGATCTGCGGTACAAGGATTTCCAGTGCGTCTATAAGCCTGAGATGAGGGCTCTGAACCATGACGGCCCGGCTTCTGCGACATCGCCGGTGACTGCTGGGGCGTTTAATGAGACTGAGTCGGTCTCTTTGTTTGGGCAGGTCATGGAGAGCAAGGGACTGGGCGAGTGGTTCAAGACTGGGCTGCTGGGCAAGCGAGCTGGACAGTTTGACGGAGATGAGTGACGCGCTTGGACGACTGGCCTCAAGCCCTGAATGGTCATCTGTCCTCTTCGGGACGAAACACGAACCACTAGAAGCCGTTCCGCTATGCCCAGGTCTGAACTTTTCACAAGTCACTCATATCAAGACAACGACGAGCGCGCAGACGGACGCAAACAGACTTGAACGATGCTACTTCACGCCGTAGCGTTTGCCGTGGAGATCACCTCTCCTCAGCCTATCCGCTTCACTACATGAAAGCATGCCGAATTACATCGTTATGACAGACCTGAATCGGACCTTCCCACTCGTCATATGCTCGAAGGCCTCCTGAACCTTTTCCAGCGGGAACTTCTCAATCATGCACTTGACCCCATGCGTCCCAGCAAACGCGATGGCCTCCTCACAGTCGAGCGCGTGCCCAGACGGCCACCCGTGCACACTGGCCGCCTTGGTGACCATCACAGCCGTGTCGAACTCGACGGGCCCGACGGGCGCCAGCACGATGAGCTTGCCCTGGGGCGCGAGCCCGCCGACGAGCGGGCTGATGGCCTTTGGGTTCGGCGCGGTGGAGCAGATCATGGCGGCGCCGCCGAGCCTCATGAGCGCCTTGGCGGGGTCCTCCCTGCTGGTGTCGACGTAGTGGTGCGCGCCGAGCCTCGTCGCGAACTCCCTCTTGTCGCCGCCGCTGCTGAGCGCCACGACCTCGTACCCCATCCTGCTCGCGTACTGCACGGCCAGGTGGCCCAGCCCGCCCAGCCCCTGCACCGCGACCACGTCGCCCTGCATCACGCCCATGCGGCGCATCGAGTTGAACGTCGTGACGCCCGCGCAGAGCAGCGGCGCCGCCTCGGCCGGGTCGAGGTCCCTCGGGATGCGGACCGCCGCCTCGGCCCGCAGCAGCACGTACTCGGCGTACCCGCCGTCCATGGTCACGCCGTTGATCTCCTCGTTGTCGCACGTCTGGAACATGCCGCGCTGGCACGACCGGCAGGTCCCATCGTGGCCTGTGCATCTTGGCGTCAGCGACAATGCTTACAAGAGGAGTCTTGGAATCCCCCACTGGATGCTTATGGAAGCAGGGTAAGATGCGGAACCCTCGGGACTGCCATTAGGTCTTGGGGTTGTGAGAACTCACCGCCGTGCCACGCCCCGCCAACTCTCTCGCCCTCCTTGATGCGGGTGACGCCCTCGCCGACGGCGACGATATCTCCGATCACCTCATGGCCGGGGACACGAGGGAACGAGTTCCCCAGAAAGCCTTGTCTCATGAAGTCATCGGTGTGGCAAACGCCACAGGCCAGTGCCTTGATGAGGACTTGGCCGGGGCCGGGAAGCTTGAGATCCATGTCCTTCAGGGTCAGTCCATCTCCCTTGTCATTAATGACCGCGGCTTTGAAGGTCTTTGGGAGTGAGGGGGCCATCTTCTTGTGCGCAGCGGTTGGTGGAGTAACTGAAGCGATCTGGATATGATAGAGGTGTTGGCTATTGTTTCGGTTTTGATGTCACCTTCGCAAAGCTTTTGTTGAAAGCATACTTTTACTGTCGGGCTTTGTGGTTATCATATGGTAGTCTGCGACCGATGCTCTATTTATGCCCTTTCACGAAAATTCAAGTCTAATCCATAGGCGACGTCAATTCCGGATTTAATAAGCGTCATTCTCCTATCTGAGGGGTAGTACTAGCTTGTGTAATGGGCGTTGGCGTGCGAATGATTAGTGATATGGATAACAGGAGTCAAGTTTCACCGCTCGATGAGGTGTTGTGCATCCATAGTAACAGGAATATAGAGACGCCCACCAATCGATGACGACACGGACGTGTGCAGGCGGATGAGCCGCCCGCCCGCAAGCCACCTGGGCACATTACGCCAGGCAGCTAGGCCCGCTGGTTGACGTGTAATACCACTATAGCCTACCTACCTGAAGGCCGGAGTGGGCAAAGCTTCACTGCGCTAGGGAGGCAGGTTCCGAACCGCCTTTGACGACTGGGCTTGTGCCAGCACGGCGATAGCGCCGTTACTACCGTCGGCAGTCGGCTTTGTGTAAGGCCTTGTGGTTTCTCCGATTGGTAGCTATCTCCGATAGTGCCGGCTTTGGGGCAGTCAGTTCTGGCATTTCCGGCGGCTCACTCATTAATAATGAGCAGCCGCCCAAGTGCTGACGGCATCCATGGATTGCAGCCATAGGCGGGTTGGAAACTCGGAACACATCCGCATCGACGACCCTCTGGGTATAAAACCTAAAGAACCATTATTCGGTTAGACGCATACGCTAAAACAAACTTCACTCGCCAGTCTCGGCATTCCTGGTAACAAGCATGCCCGTCGATCCAACGGTCTGGCCTCTTTGCTGGACATATGCGCGGCGCGGGAACAGGCCTGTACGAGCGACTCGGAACGGCTGGGACCTACGTTGTGTGTGCCAAGCACCATAGACGCGTGTGTACCGAAATGCTACGGAGTTGTATCGCGTCTTGAAGGACGAGTTAAAAAACAAGAATAAAAATCAATAGTAGTGCGTTGGACAAGCGTCTGGCTGAATTTTGCGCCCCGTTGCAGAGACATGCAGGCCCGCTTGGGCGGCCGTTTATCGGGTATGTATAAAGTTCTCGGGACTGGGCCTAGACTTCACTGTCATGCATATGGTGAAGCTGTGCTGGCTCTGACAGGAGGATCCCGATCTGCCGCGTGAATGGACCAAGTGTCGGAAATAAGGTTGAGTAGAACCAGTTGACATGCCGCCATATTTCGTGCGCCGACCGAGCGAGTCTTGTCTTTCTCTCTTCGGGCTGCAGGTACAGAGGGCTGTTTGATTGTGTGTTTTCCTAACTTTTATGTGGTAAAGGCTAATATGGATGCACTGGTGCGCACGGCGACCGCACTGTCATTTTGGTCGACCAAATGAGCGTAGTCGAAACCTTGTTATAGCCACTGTGTTTTTAGGCTGTCTTTTGCGAAAGATGGGGCGTTAAGATAGATGAGATCTTAATGATCAATTTCTTCAAGAGGACTAAGATTTCTTTTGGGTGCTTTGTTGCGAGCGAGGAGGAGTTAGGGACGTTGTGCTTCATCACTGGAGACATATCAAGTGGGACGAGATCCAGAAGGGATCCCATATTGTATTGGACGGAAGGAGTAGTCTTCAAGCGAAGAATCCTGAGCTTCAAGTGTCCTTCTGAATAGATCACATCTTTATGCAGTGACGCGTTCAGTTCACCTTAGCCGCAGGTGTCACTCATAAGCTGGTGCTATGAATTTTGCAATCTGTGTCCCGGATCGGGAACGACGTGAAAACGTGAGGCACTGGCTTTTGACAGCAGAGCACTGCAGTGTGCAAGACCCCAAGCGTCAGTGAACTTTTGACACTGCGTCATATTATCAACCGTCCCAACTAGGTGAATGGACATATTCTGGGCATTAAACGCGCTTCCGGCAGCTCTGAGAGTACCATGAATCCGGGTTCTCAAAGCTCCGTGGCTGGCTGATCCCCCGGGCCATGTCGACTTTGCCGAACTGTAATCAGGATCGGAAATTGGCTGGAGCCAACAGCTCTCGATCTTACATGGGAGGCCACGGTCAATGACCTGCATTAGTACGGATGCAACATAACAAAGCATGCCGTCGCGTGCAGAGGCAGTTGTACTATAAAAAAAACACAAATCATTACGCTTGGGTTTTCCAAGGCGCTTCTTGGATAAGCTCTGAGACAGCGTCAGCGCCCATCCGAGTCTCGCGCTTGGCAGGCACAATGTCCCAACGACCTGGTTGCGATGGAGGAGATTTGCTAGTCAAGAGGAACGGTAAGATCCGGACCACTGTTACTTGATTCTCAACCACTTTCTAGGTTCACTTGAAGAGGAAGAAAAGGCGTGAGATGTGTAGCGTAGGTTAATCTATTTCTATTCTTCAGCTCTCCCAACACTCTTTTTCGCCATCGTCAGATTTTACCCTACTTGAATCTGCTGTCTTTACCATTGCTCAATAGCATCTCTGGGAGAACCTGTATGTAAAATTCGTCGTCTTCGACAAATATGGCTACCACTATGGCTTCAAACGAGAGCCTGCCCAAGTCTGTGCATTACTTCTCAGCAAGGCCATCGGTGAATTTCCAATTGCCGGATGGAAATGTTCACAGACGGAATACAACTCGCCAACCCGTCCGCCGCAGGAAAGTCAGCACGACGACTCTCATCATTGTAGCTCTTGCATTAGCCCTACTACTTGCCGCAGTCCTAGTGATTGGCATTACCCGCGGGCAGACCTCGCACAACGACGCGCCACCCGAGAACATAAACACGACTGGAGCAGGCTCTACACCGTCGCCTCCTCCTTCCGAGCCCCCTGGGGGCGATCAGGGCCTATCATGGTGTCAGAACCGGGATGAGGGGATATGTACACTGGGAGTCTACCAGAATCTCGACACCGGGCAGATACGTGCCCAGGTATTTGATCACACATGTGCGTCAGCCCTGGAGTAATCCCGGCATGGCTCTGGGCCCCATGTTTGCCATTATCGTTTTTAAGGGGACTACAGCTAATGTCTCAAACACAGGCCTGGTACTTGGGAGCTCCGATCGAATAAAAACCGAATCGGCGTCAGCAATCAACTCGACGTTGCCCCAGGCGGTGGTCCTTCTCATACACGGTGTTACGGGGCCTGCTGACGAGTTCTGGTACAACGGCACACACTACTCAGATGGCTGGGTCTGGCAGAACCCGGCGCCGGTCTGGTATGAGACTCAGAGCTTCCCTTGTCTGTAGCTGGTGGGCATTCGGAACGCAGGAAAGACATGACTGTCCAAATCAAAAGTAGCAGTGGGAGTTGGGGCGAAATGAAGTTCCATTTGATCAATGAGGTTGGCGCTTCCTAAAATGTTACTTTCATCCCCTAGAAAAGTTATGAGTACAAGTAAAAGGGCTTGTTGCAAGAGCAACGCGTGCATAACGGAGCCAGAGCGTCCATACACAAAGCCACTGGCATATGAAGCAAACTGCAATACTAGTAAACTATACCGAGCTCAGGCCTCCTGTCATGCATTTGCATTTAGAGGAGCGCAATCATTCGGAAAGGGCCCCCACAGTGTGAAGTGATAATGATCAGCGCACCGTTCTTCGTGTGATTTGGTCGGAGTCTGTGCAGTCCCTGATCACAGACAACATTTCTGACCACAATGAGAAATAGCAAGTGACTCCTGCCATAATCTTGCCAAAACTTTTGCCTAGGGTAGTGTGCAGCGGAAGAGGTCCGCGGTATATGTGAGTTGTACGAGCGGCCATTGAGAACAGGCTTTTGCTCAACCTGAACATCATGAGAATCAACAGCCAATGTTTTGATTCGCGCGCATTCCACTTCAAGAATTTTGGGCTCATCAGAGGACTCATCCTCTTTATTAGGCAGACGGCACCACCTTGTCGCGCCTTGCAGGAGAATGCTTGGAGTCGCTAGATGAGAGTAGCAGAGAGGAAGAGCTTTTCCTTTGAAGTTCTTCATATGGCGACAAGAATAGGATTGTAGGCCCCACCCAGCACACGGACACGATCGATTGAGCAAGCAAATGTGTTGGATTATGTAGTATGTAGATGGATGGCAACTGGCGATACTCGGCAGTCATCCCTACTGGCCCCTGTCACTTTTCATCCGAACATGGGAAAGCTGTGGTGGCAGCGGACCATTTAATCAAATGGCCACTGCCGGCGCCGAGGACATACTGAAAGTAGACCCGTATTGTACTAATCAACAAATCGTTGCTTATTAAGTTCCAACGCCTGGACTTTGTCCAGTCGGGGCCTTATCAAACTGCTCACAAAGTTGGCATTTCCAGAACGTTGACATAGTGCGCGCGTAGCGCTCGGCATCTGCCGATCCCGAACCACGAGGAGGGATCTCAAGTGCTACGCATGCTGTACCGAGGTAAGCGGCCTTCGAGCGTTGCGTTATGTCCCAAGCGGCCAATAGGCCACATGCTGATCTGTTGTGCGGCCACACTGCACTTGACCACAGAAGCCCGAGTGCGACCGATGCTCAGCCCTCCCGGTCAGCTTCCCACCTAGCAGAGCCCAACTTACCCAAGACCGCCCCCTCGGTGCACGTCATGCGACAAGGCCGTTGCGACCTTGGTCAGGTTGCCAAAAGGTGTTCACCCGCGGCAACGAGTCAGCTGGCGGACTGTGTCCGAACTCTAACATGAGACAGTGTGCTAGCCCCCCACGACTCGTGGACACCGGGGTGGCCTCCGCATTGCTCCCGGGGCCGATAGGGAGACTGGCGCAATAATAGTGGCGGTTTGTGCTGTCTCAAGATACGGCCCTTGACTGGCCGTGGGCCACGGGAGCCAGCTTGGCCCGCGAAGAAAGGAAGGGTCCTCGACTCAGTGGGCAGGCAAGAGTGGGCTGCAGATCCGGGGTCTTCCCCAGAGGACCACGGGCCCTTGTCCTCTTGGCACGACGGCTGACTTTTGCCTTGATGTGAGTGGGTGGGCGCGCTATCCGGTCCCCAACAATCCCCACCGCCCTGTGAAGAGTCTTATCTATTCCATCTGTGTGGGTAACTTGATGTATATCTGGCAGTTATCTAAAGGACGGTCAGCTGGCTGTTTACACCATCCCTCCTTCTTGTGCGGTCTCACCTTTGTAACATGATCCGATTTGTTTTACCGTTGGTATAGATTATTATAGATTTAGCGGCTAGACTCTCCTTATATTCTCTCCTGATTTCATACCTGAACTGTCTACTTCTTCCGGCCTGCCTCACGACATATGCTTCATTGACCTCGCCATGGACGAGAAAGCCCCCTTACTTCGACCACTAGTGCGGAGGGAGTCGGGAAAGCTCCGCTTCGAGATCCCCCTCGCCCTGCTGGCGATTGCGTGCTTGGTCACGTTTGGAATTGTAGTGCACAAGTCACCAAACCCTAGACAAGACGTTTACAGCATCGATATAGACATACAGTCGCGGGATTTCTCATGGGGAGACATAACACCCAGTAAGACCCTGCAATGGCATAGCTGCTTCGACGGCGACTATGACTGCGCAAGGCTGGAGGTACCGATGGACTGGCTGGAGCCTGAGCCCGGCCAGAATGTTATCCTGGCCATCGCCCGCCTCCGAGCAACAGACACGGAAGACTACAAGGGCCCGGTCTTCTTCAACCCGGGGGGGCCAGGGGGCTCAGGCATCTGGGCGCTGAAGGATCACGGGTCGTACCTGCAAGCCGTCGTCGGCCGCAACTTCGACATTGTGACGTTCGACCCGCGGGGCATCGGCGCCTCGGTGCCCAGGATCGAGTGCTGGGGCTCGGCGCAGCAGCGGCAGAACTGGGCGATGCAGGAGACGCCGGCCATCGACTCGCACGAGGGCGTCATGTACGACGTGTGGGCCCGCGCCGCGGCGTTCTCGCAGGCGTGCGAGCGGTCCCACAACGCGACGGGCCTCCTGCGGCACGTCGGCACGGCCTCGCACGCGCGCGACATGCTCGAGGTCCTCGAGCAGATGGGCGAGGACAGGCTGCGGTACTGGGGCTTCAGCTACGGCACCGTCCTCGGCGGCACGTTCGCCGCCATGTACCCGGACAGGGTCGGCCGGCTCGTCAGCGACGGCAACGTCGACTACGAGGAGTGGTTCAACAGCCGCCACATCAACTCTGTGCGTGACGCCGACAGCGTCATGGCCGCCTTCTACCAGCTGTGTCACATGGCCGGCCCCCTGAAGTGCGCGTTCCACGGGCCGTCGCCGGAGGACATCGAAGAACGCCACCAGGCCATCTTGGACCGGCTCCGTGTGCAGCCCATCATCTACATGCCAGAGGCCGGCGCCGGGTCCGAGCTGCCGGAGATAATCACCTACTCCAAGATCCGCCAGCTCGCAGCGACATCCCTCTACCGCCCCAACTACTACTTCACCCACCTGGCCGCGATCCTCGCGGGGCTGGAACAGGGCGACGGGAAGCCGTACTACGACTTCGTCACGCGCTACGGCCCGCCCTTCTCCGACGTGTGCTCGGCGCAGCAGGTCCCGCCCGAGGAGCCGCTGCCCAGCGCCGGCGAGGGCAGCGACGACGCCTTCCCCATCATCCTGTGCGCGGACGGGAGGCCCCTGCCCGACAGCCCCGTCGAGTTCGAGGGGTACGTCGCGGAGATGGGGCGCGTGAGCCGGGCGGCGGGCGCCATCGTGGCCAAGGACCGCATCGCGTGCGCGGGGCGTCGGGTCAGGCCCAGGTGGAGCTTCGGGGGCCCGTTCGGCGCGCGGACGGCCTTCCCCATCCTGTACGTCGCCAACGTCGCCGACAACATCACGCCGCTGGCCAGCGCGCGCAACAACTCGGCCGGGTTCGAGGGCTCGGTCGTGCTCGTGCAGAAGTCGTACGGTGTAAGTGCTTCTTTTGTTTGGGTCTCGGCTGGGGTGGGATAAAGTCGGGATCATCCTGCTGACTTCGTATTCTGTAGCATACCAGCTTAGCTGCCCCGTCGGTGTGCACGGCCAAGGCTATTAGGGATTACTTCCAGGCCGGCGCACTTCCTCGCGACGGCGCTACCTGCGAGCCGGAGGCGTTGCCGTTCGGCCTGCCTGGCCGCACCATCAAGGGCGCTGGTGAGGAGGACATGGAGCTCGCCGAGGCGTCGCGGCGGCTGTCTGAGACCGCAAACTTCGGCTTGGGAGCTGGCGCGCGGAGGCTGTAGTGAGAAATATGCGACGTTGCGAGGCCTGTCGATGAGTTATACGGCGAGGGGATTTGCCTTTCATCGTGTAGGTTTGATTGGAGCGGGGTAAGGGCTTCAAGAAATAGCTTGAGGCTAAGGACAACTTCCTGGGCATTATGTGCTGCAGCAATGACTGACGAATTATGGATGGGAGTGAGGTATTTTGGATCGTGGGCGTCTCTCGGGTACTTTGGGCGTGGAGGGGGGGGGGCGTTGGTGGGCAGACCATGGATATGGTGTACACCCGGTCAGGTATAGCCTTAGAAATCATTTGGGTCGCCAATGTTACTGCTGGATCAGCCTTGGGGATAGCTCGGATAGACTGCCCAGGTGGTCGAATGCTTTGAGCCCCCTTTCCTTTGATTATGGCAGGTCTGGCACGACAGGTGACGGGCGGAGCAGGTGCGGAGTCAATGGATTCCAGAATAGCTACCTAGGTACGCAGCCAGAACCACCACAAGCTTGTTCAATAGTGATGGCATGGCAGAGAATTGCACACATGACCACGACCTTGACTTGGAAATCAGCCGCAAGATGAGATAGAGTTCGACCGACTGAGTGGTCCACAATGCACTGCCTGTGGGAAAACCTCATCCAATAATATTTCAAGGTTGTTGAGCTTCAAACCTTGTGCTGCCCCCGCTGGCAGATGGTCAGTCATGCTACAACTTAGAAGGTTGGCGCGGGTTACAAGTACCCCCCACAGATGCTTGTGGCGGCGTGCTGTATGCGCACGCAGTATGGTAGATCAGCTTACTGTTGAATGTCCCTTTTCAACCAGCAATGGATCAAGTGATTCGTTCGTGAATATGTGTGCATGTCTCATAGCCTGTAACATTGTAGTCGTGGCCACTACCTGAAAGTTCTACGTTCGGTACTTACTTTGGCGCCCTCCTACAATTGCCCATATACTCTATCCCTAAGGGGCAATAAGACCACCTACAGCTAGAGCTAGCCTTGCTAACGACCAATTTTACTAATGCCGGGTTTAAGGACCGGATCTGCTATTCAGGGATGTAGAACCACTACTTAGACGGTACTACACCTCGGCAGCTATGGGCGCCGCTGTTAATGCCAAGGGGAAAGTGGTTAGCATACCTAGGTAGACTGCCTCTAAATTACAGATATAAGCGTTATCCCACTCCCGTCAAATACTAGTACCTATAAGCTGTATTTAAAAGGTACCTGCACTACTTAAAATTCCTAAGCCGCTTAATACTCTAAGCTGTTATTAGAAAGCTTAATTAGAAGGAGCAGTTTAAGTACCTAATAAAATCTACTCTTATATTTAGGCATGGAAATCTCCCGACAAAGAATTTAATAATAATTCTAAATCTTATACTCCTATTCTTATAGAATACGTATTAAAGAAGGTAGGAATACTCACTACTTTCCTAAACCTCATTCTCTCTTCTTCCAACCTCTTCTTCGTCTTTCTTAACCGGAGGGAAGGAGCGATATCTACCTAGGTACCTTATACCCAGCTAATAAATAATTAATACGCCGCTTAAAGGTCTAAGACGCTCAAAGGTCCAAGCCACTTAAGATTCTTAAGCTTTCTAACAGCGGCTTAAGATTTTAAACGAATCCTTACACCCTTATTATGACGGTAGTACTATATACTACTAAGTGGGCACCTGCAGGTTACTCTTTATATTATAGCTAAATAGATTGCTAGCATGGTTATTCACACTTATCAAGTGAGGAGATGTAAGTAGTAACGAATATCATCCAGGAATCTGTCTTCCATCACCAGTCTACTTGCTCCGAATCCAGTCTTTTAGAACCCAGTCGCCGACATCATCCTCCACAATGTCTCCGAACTTCCTTTCCAATAAAGAGCGACCGTCAAGGTGGTATGTGTCATGCACTTTAATGCATTTTTTCCCCGCAAAACTCAACACGATGTCATCAAAGTTGCCGCAGGCTGCCTTCAGATACAAGTCTCTGGTTTGAACTGCATCCTTGAGTGTCTTCCGCACTTCCTCTCCTATTTCGCACACTCGCGATTGTATATGCCAATATTCATGCCACGGTTTCCAATCATTCATGGAGCTGTGTTTATGATCCTTCCATGGCTTCCAGATTGGAGGATCCTTCTTAGGGCTGTCGCTTCCATCAAACCTCTTCCACAAAGCCCTCATACCTTGCATCTTGAAGCTTTGCCTACTTTCGATAATCTTGAAGAAGTTTGTGACATATTCCTGGAAATCTTTGTCAAGCGTGTTGAGCTTCACGCCAACATCGACTTTTTATAATGAGTGTCAGGCTGTGAGTGCAGACGTGTTTAGGAATAATAAACTTACGGAAATCAATGCTATGCATCTGCGGTTGGAATTCAACCAAGGTCTTCTTCAAATCATCGATGGCGTCGTAGAGACGAGTCTGGGCTTCTTCGTCTTTTCTCTGGCCACTTTTGTGGAGGGATGCTACCTTGAACATTTTAGAACCCCATTGCCGCCTGGATTGAGGTTCGATCTCATTCATGACGTCCTCCAGAGTTCGGATGAATATCCGTGTGCTCTCCTGAACGTCGTTGTTGGGAGAATCGGACTTCTGCGAAGATGTCGAACCGACTGATGTTTCCGAAGGTGTAGACGACGGTGCCACGGATACTGCATCTTCATCCTGGGAAGAACGCTGGTGGAACCCAGTATTGCGCGGCCTTCTGAGATCGAGGAACGATAAATCGTCACCGTCCTCCTTGTACTTTTCCTCCAATTGATTGGAAAGATGGTTCTTCAATTTAGTCTCGGTCGAGTAGAACTGCTTGATTTCACCCACATTCCATCTTTCTATCGTCTGGAGTAGAAATGGTCGGCAGGCTTTGTGCCATCGAGATAAGTCGCGAACGCCAAGAGGAGGGGTTTGGACTATTGGGCTCGATTGAGGCTCATTGGAGCCTTGGCCAAGCTGTACCAAGCTCCCCGCACGACTTCCGTGCCCTTCTGTATTTTCAAGAGACATTATATCCCTCACGAGATGCAGCCTGATCTTGGAAAATGATCCATGTGTCACTCAGAGATAGGGCACACTAGGGTCAACCTGCTGCAACAACGACGAGGTCTGGGATTTAAGTATGTCGTATTGACTGCCGTCCGACATGAGTGCAGTAACTAAGCAGAACTGGAAGATCCTCCCGCAAAAGTAGATTTGGACCGATCCAGCCCTCTGAGAACCTCGGAATGTAACACCTCTGGTTTGTCGGCGCTCGCTGTTTGGCTGTCCCTAAAGCAGAGGCGTTCTGCTGTGTAACCATCGGTGAAAGATTGGAGAACGGAAATTCGCGCACCCAAAATCGGAAGGCGCGCACCTAACTATAACTAAGCATTGCTCCAGCTAATCAGAGGACTTTATTCCACTTTTTTTGCACCACCCTAGCAGTGTTTTTTTTGCATCCTCCACAACGTGCCCTGCAACGAATTCTCTTCCCACCTGGTAACAGTGGCACTTATAGGCAGGCTACCCATACCTATGCGTAGCTAAGTTGTGTGCAATTCCGCTTAAAACGCCACTAATTTTAGCCCCGATGTGTGTAATTTACACTCCGCCTTAGTTTAGTTAATTAGTGAGTAAATATTATTAAATAGCTAGTTATGTGTAACGACCTTATCAATTACTATAGTAGGCCCTAGTTAAAAGAAATTCGTGCATATGTGTGGGTACCGCCTAGTCATATTAGGTGCGCGCCTTCTGATTTTGGGTGCGCGAATTTCCGTTCTTAAAGATTGGGCCTAAACTGTGCGGTCCAGATCACAGCTAGACTACGCCTAAAACATAGCCGCAGAAATGCGGTTAGGCCTAAAACAAGGGTGCCGCAGAAGAGGATATGTAGAAAGACCCATCGGCGGTCCTGTGCAAAATGAACCTAAATCTAAGGACAGCAATCGGCTTCTCTATGCGTTAATTCACCGAGCATCTTTGTAGGGGTAATTCGGATTAACTTTTCAAAAACATATCTTTTAATCGTAACCATTTTATTATCTTAAATATCTCTTGATGGCTAGTGATACTGCTACAACTGTGTTCGGTAGAGCCTATAACTATCGAGCTGTGGGGCACTAATTAGACCTACCCATTGTAACGCTCTATTGTTTATAAATAGGGGCTTCTCCCGCTTGCTATTTATAGTTAAAGAACCAGTTAATTTGCTTTATTTGATATACTTTATTTAAAATTATGATAGTTATAAGTCTGGCTTTAACTTGATTTTTCCTATATATATATTTTTAAGTAATTTTTCTTATTATTTAAATACTTTTTAATTTAAATTAAATGAATTATACTACTTAATATAACTTTTTTAATTTAAGAAATGATTCTTACTAGCTTAGTGCTCTTTTATAAAAGAAGGAGTTTTTTAAAATAGTATATTTAGCTTTAATTTTATTATATATTTAAAGGAATATAAGAGATAATTAATTTAAATGTTTTTAAGTTAGGTTTTATATTTTTAAGTTTTTTAAAATATATAATATTTAATTTATTTTTTATTAAAAAGTAAATAAATGCTTAAATTGAGTACTTTAAAGTAGTAATAGTGTAGGAAAGTTTAGAAGTATTTATTATTAAATAATTACTTATTTTAATTATTTTAATAGAATTAAATGTAGAAAAAGTTTAGTAAGAATTTTTTAAATATTATAAATAATAATTCGAGTTTTTTATAATATTTATTATATTTAATAATTATTAATAATTAGTTTAAAATTAGGTAAATTATATAATTAATTAAAATTTTTTTATTTTTATATAAATAAAAGTATTTAATTTAAAAAAAATTTTTAAGTTTTATTTTCTTATTAAAGTATTTAAGGTATTACTAGTATTTTTTAATGTAAGTATTTAAATAGTAGTATAAAAGGAGTATTAAGTAATTTTAATAATAATTAAAGTTAAAAGAATTAATTTTTTTAAATAATATATATATTAATTTTAAATTTATAAGTAAGTTAAAGTATATAAATTAATTAAAATAGAAAGTATATTTATTATAAAGGATTTTTTTAATTTTATAAGTATTTAACTTACTTTAATTTAAGCTAGTTAAGTATTTTAAAATTTAATTAATAAGGATAAAAATAAGAAAAAACTAGGTATATTCTTTAAATTAAGAAAAGTATTTAAAAGTAGTATATATTAAAAAATAAGTAATATTAAAGGATCTGCTTTATTTATTATATTCGTTACTTTTAAATAATTTTAAATTAAGAAAAATTTAAGGAATTTATATAATTAAGTAATATATAAGGGTTTTTATTAATACTTTTATAAGTTTTTTAAGTAGTATAAGTATAAATAGTTTCTTAAAAAGTATATTTTAATAGAATAAGCTATTAAAAGTTTATTTATATAAGTAATAAAATTTAAAAAAGATAATCTAACCCTTTTTAAAATAAGAAAGATTTATAAATATTTATAGTTTAAAAAGTAGATTAATTTATATATTAAATTTATAAAAAAGAGGTAGATTAAAAATAAGTAAGTAAATTCTATTAATAAAAGTAAAAAGGAGTAGGTAAAGCTTATTTATTTAAATAAATTAAGTATTTATTTTTAATTTAATAGAGTATTAAAAGTATTACGAATTTTTTTAATAATATAAAATATTCTTTATTAATTTTTTTAAAATACTTTATTTAATAATTATAAAGTTTTATACTTTATTAATAATTTTATTTTATTAAAATTTAACTTTTTTTAAATAACTAAGTTTAAGAAATTAATTAAAATAAAGATTACCTTTTTTTTTATTATTAGAAAAAATATTTAAGTATTTTAAAATATTTTATTTATAAAAAATAAAACTTAAAAAAAGTATTTTATATTAAATAATATAGTTATAATTAAAGGATTTTATATAAATATTATTTTAAAAGCTTTTTTATTTAAATTAAAAATATAATATTATAAATTTAATTATATATTTAAGTTTAAAACTTTAAAAAAAAACATTATTCTTATATAATTAAAATATTATTAAAATCTAATTTTTATTAAATATAAATTATTTTTTATTTATTTAAATTTTTAAAATATTTTATTAAATAAAATTAAAATTATAGTTTTTTTAATATAAGTATTAGTATAGTATTTTTTTATATAATTATTATTTATAAAAAAAGATTTAAAATAATTTTAATATTTAAAAATTAAGTACTTTAATTTAAAAACTTTAAAAATAATAATATAGATTATATATAAAATTAAAATAAATAATATATTATATATTAAGTATAAATATTATATTTTAATATATATTAAATAAATTATATTAAAATAAGTTTTTAAGAATTAAATAAAATACTTTTTTTAATATATTTAATAAGATTTATTTAATTTTTTATTTAATTTTAAGGGTATTCTATAATTAATAATAATTAAAAATAAGTTTTTAAATATACTTTTTAATATATTATTATAAAATAAAAGCTTAAAGAATATTTTTCTTATATTTTAAAATTTTATAAATATAATAAAAGTATAATATAAGCTTATTATATATAAAATCTAGTAAAATAATAATATTTTTATATTTTTAATTTATAAAATAATTATATATAAAATATAATATAAGGAAATAGGAATTTAAATTAAATATATATTAATATATATTTATAAATTTAATAAAAGTATAAAATATATAAAATAAAAAATTATTATTTAATTTATTAAAATGTATACTATAATAAATTTATTAAAAAAATTATAATTATATATAAGTATAATAGCTATTTATTTATATAATTAATTCTTATATAAAATAAATATATAATACTTTTTAATATAGAAAATAAAAGCCTAATTCTAATAATATTTTTATTAATATACTTTATTATATATAAATAAGCTTATAATAAATTTCTGTTTTTATTAAAAAAATATATATATATATAGTTATAGAATATATTTTTTATAAAAAGATTAAAAAGTTAAGTATTATAAATATAATTTTAAGATTTAATTATATATTTATATTAAATATTTTATTAATTATAAAATAATAAATATTTTTTTAATATAAGTTTTAAAGTTTAATATAATAATATATATATAGAATATTACTTTTAATAAGATAATATTTTATATTTTAAATGAAGAAGTAATAGTATTAAGTATAAAATAATATTTAAAAATTTTAAAAATTATTTAATAAATTATTATATTTAAAAAAAAATAGAAATCTTATTTTAATAAGTATTTAGAATTAAGTATTATTAATTAAATAATATTTAATTAAATTTAAAGTTTTTAAATATAATTATTAAAGGTTTAAAAATAAAAAATTATTATTTAAAAGGCTTGCTAAGTTTAAAATAAATATTTAATTTAATTATAAAAGTATTAAAGAATATAAATACCTTTAATTTAAAATAATAAGCTTTAAAAGGAGATATTAAGTTTAAAGAAAAAGTTATTAATAAGTAGTTAAGAATTTCTTTATTTAAAAAAAAGTATATTAAAAATATTATTATTATATAAACTAATTTTTTATTATAAGAAAAATTGATTAAATTATATAATTTTAAATAATTAAAATAATAATTAATAATAAAGGTAAGTTAATATTTATAAAAAATACTTTTAAAAAGTAAAGGAATTTTTATTATAATATTATTTAAAAATAAATATATTAATATTTTAAATATTTATAAATAGTTTTTTTTTTTTAATATTTATATATTTAATTAATAAGTAACTTTAAATAAAGGAGATTAAATATATAAAATATTATATTTAATATTATTTATTATAATATAATAATATTTTATAATTTAAAGAAATTTAGGATTATTTTATATAAAAAAGTTATATTAAAGTAAACTTTAAGAATTATTATTAAATAAATAGAGAAAGTTTTAGAATTATTTAATAATAAATTTTTTTAAATTAATTATTTAAGTTAAATTAAATATTTAAATTAATAAGGGAATATAGAAAATTATTAATAAAAATTTAATTAAAGGAAAGTTATTTTTATTTAAATAAGTATTTATATATAAGTGGGATTAAAATGGGTATTTAAAGTATAATAAAGTTTAATTATATATATATAGTAATATATAATTATATAATATATTTTAAAATATATATATAATAATATTTATTATAAGGTTATTTTAAATAATAATAGTTTTTATTATTTAATATAATTTAAAAATTAAATAATTTAATATAATAAATATATTTTTTAATATTTAATTTAATAAGGAACCTATATATTATAAGTTTTTAAATAAGTTTAAATAATTTAAATTATATATAAAATTATATAATATAGTATATAAGTTAAAAGATATATTATTTTTATAGTATAAAGAGTTTATATTAATATTTTAAAAACTTAAATTATAAGTTAATTTAAAAAAAGTATATTTCTTTTAAAATAAATAAAAAATTATTATAATAATGTTTTTTATTAATAATTATTTAATTCTTTATTATTATAATTATAAATTAAAAGCTTTTAAAATAATAAATAAATTAAAAGAAGTGTATAAGGTTAAGGACTAAGGAGTAATTAAATAGTATTTTAAAATATATATTATATAAAATTAAGTAGTTAGTATATTTTATTTAATATATAATGTATATATTAAGAAGATTACTAAGTACTTTAATATTTCCTTATTTAATACTTTAAGTATTTTAATATTTAAATATATACTTTTAAAATATAAAGAATAAATAATAAAAGAGGAGATTAAGGTATTTTAAGAGTATATAAGCTTAATTTTATATATAATTATAATAATTTAAATAAATATAGTTTTTATAATAATATAATTTTTATTTTATTTATTTAATTTAGAATTAAAATATTTAAAGGCTATAAATTAATATATTATATACTTATTTTTTATATATTTTCTAGCTATTTAGTATAAAAATAAATCTTTAAAAATACTTATTATTTATATAAATACTTTTTTTATAAATAATAAGGAAATATAGTATTTATTTTATAGATATATTATTATATTTTATAATAGTTTAATTTATTAAAAAATTATTTATTAAAATATTATAATAATTTTAATTATAAAAATAGAATTTTTAAATATAATATATATTAAAAAAAAGCTTATAGCTTTAAAAAAATTATTTTAGGATTTAGTAATTAATATAGGAGAAGTATAGAAACTTTATAATAATAATAATTAAATAATTTAATTAATTATTATAAAAAATGGAAAAATAATTATAAAATTTTATTATATTAATATATATAATATATAATTAAAATAAGAGTATATTAAAGGTTTATTTTAAGTAAAATACTTATTTATTAAGTTTATATTAATTAATGGATTTATTAAAATATTTTTAATAGTATAATTTAAATATTTTAAATATATATTAAATTTATAAAATATAAATAGGTTATTTAAAAGAATATAGAATGAATATTTTTATTTATATAAAGTAGAGCTTTTAAAAATTAAGTATATTAAGTTATTTTAAGTTATTTAAATATTAAATTAATAAGGGTATAAGTACCTTTTTTAAGCATCTTAATGTACTTAGTATACTAGGTAATACTATTTTTATTATTCTTTTTTTTTTTATTTTTTTTAATTCTTTTATTTTTATTTAATTTAAGAAAGTTATAAGTAAATTATTTAGGCTTAGATTTAGGTTCTTTAAATAGTAGGTATAGGGCTTTATAAGTATAGGATAGGATTTAATATATAGAATTAGTATATTGAGTATATAAAAGGAATAAATAAGGAGCTTACTTTTTTATTAGTTTTAGTTTTAAATAGCTGGATAAGCTTAATAAAAATAGTAATAATATAAATAAATATAAGTTAATAATTATATTTATAAGCATAGTTAGTATAATAAATTAAATAGTTAATATTTATTTATTTAAAATAGGTATTAAAATTATATTTAATAAAAATAGAGTATATATAACTTATATAAAGAATAGTATAATAAGTACTAAGTTCCTTTATTTTATTATTTTTTTTTTCTTTTTTAGTAGAAGTAGTAGGAGTAATAGTAATAATAGTAGGGGGTAAGCTGGGAAAGTATATACTAAATTACTTATTATAATAAGCTTAAGTAGCTTAAGTTTTAATATTAAAGAGATATTACGGGCCTCTTTTAAGTACTTTTTTAATAGGCTTATTTTATATAAAATATTAATATATAATATTTTAATAGTATATTTATTATTTTAAAGGAATATAAAAATACTTTATTAATAATTAAGGTAATATGCTAGGTGCTTTTTTTAATTTAAGTTAAATAAAAGAATATTTTATATATATATATATATATATATATATATATATATTTATATATATATATATATATATATAAATATAAGAATTTTTTATTTTAATTTAAAAAAATATATAAAAAAAAAGTTAGGTTATATTTTAAAATTTTTTAGTTAAGTATAATAGGTTAAAAATTAAAGATATTTATATATTAAAGTATTTAAAGGTATATAATAAATGTTAATTATTTTATTTATAGTTATTTAAAAGTTTTATTATTTTTATTTAAAGTAGGTAGTTAATTTATTATTTTTAATATTATAATAGGTATTTATAATATTTTATTTAGATAATTAATAAATTATTTGGGGGGTATATTAAGTTATGGGGTATTAATTAAACCTATTCATTATAATATTCCATTGTTTATAAATAGGGGCTTTTCCCGCTCGCTATTTATAGTTAAAGAACCAGTTAATTTGCTTTATTCGATATGCCCTGCTTGAAATCGTGATAATAACCCCTGTATCTTTCGTCCCGCGGCCCAGGCGGTACCTACGGTCAATGCTCCCATTGACGCCGAATTGTTGAGCTACATCGAAGAGAGTGTGATAGAGGAGGAAACCTTCCACTACTGTGGATTCGAATTCCTCCATCGCTTGAATATCGTTCGCCTACAAAATGATCTAATCGCGATGAAATCAGAAATACACCGTGCACGAGGTCGAAACATCGAGGAAGATAAGTTGAACAGGCTCCTCAACGACTATAGTCCGTGGCTCGCTTGACCCTATTAGACATTTCTCCTCTGATAATTTCGTAGCAAATGCTTTGCGCAACTATAACTATGTCCATTCCGCTCCTCGTTTGGATTCTCAGACTGCCGATGTCCGGAAACAACGGCTTAAGCGGAATTTCCCCTCCATGACCAAATCTTACCGGCACATCAGACCCTTCGAATCCCATTACTACTACTTGCACGACAACGCTATCGTAAGTCCTGATTCCCTTCTCCGGCTGTTCGTCTGTCATGTTTTGAGATGTTCCACAACACATCGCTTTGGGACCCAACGCAGGTGATTGACCAGTATTCAGCAACCTGAACCAGATTTCCTTCGGGACAAGTTAAGGCATTGGCTTCCTCGGTGGCTCTCTTATTCTGCAGAGGAGCGTCAGCGTCGCAGCCAGGAGTTTGAAGCTGGGAAACCACCAGCCGAAGTCTCGCCGCTGGTGGACAACCTCGTTCGACTGACCGTTGCTCTGGCGGCTGTCGCCGTTCTCGTCACTCCGATGTGTATCATGGTGCTCAACCCCACGCCCATCAAAAGTCTTATCACATCGGCTGTGTCCATGGTCATCTTTGCGTGCACATTGTCCTTTGCAATCAAGACATCAAACGTGGATATACTGGTTGCAACTGCGACTTATTCCGCAGTACTAGTGGTTTTCGTTGGTACTAGTTCTTCGCCTTCTTCTAGTTCATAACTAAATACATTTCTACTTCATGTATATTTAAATATATATATATAGTACCTTTTATATTATAAGGAATACTAATAATATAATATTAATAATAAAAATAAAATTATAATAAATAAATATAATTATAATTTTTTAATATTTATTAAAAAAAAGAATTTTAATATAAAATAATAATAATATTAAAGTTTTTATATTATATTTTAATAATATTAAAGAATTAATAAACTATAATAATTAATATAATTTATTAATAATTTAATATTGAAATAAAAATAAAAAATTTATATTTTTAAAAATAAATAATATATTAATTATAAAACTATTTTACTTATTTATATAAATTAAATAGTTTTTAATTTATTAATTACTTTTAAAAGTTTAAAATAAAAAATAAAAAATTAAATATATTATATAATATATTTAGTTTTTTAATAATTTTTTTTTAAAAGAATGTTTATATAAATTTAAATAATTTAAATTTTTATATATAATAGTATTTATATAAAAAATAAAAATAAAATAAAATTTATATATTTTATAAATTATTTTTATTTTAAAATATATAAATATATTATTAAATTATATATTTTAATAATTTATATTTAATATTATATTTACTATTTAAAAATTCCACTTTTAATTTACTCCATTATTATAAATTTTAGCGGTATATGCGTGCTCGAATAAAACCGGGGGGGGGGGATCACTCCGTTTCTCCCACAGTGTTTCTACTTTGTCAGCCACTCAACGACCTATCTCCCTCCACAGCTTAATCAACCACCCAACTCCACTACCACTTGACTGCACCCTAGAGTGCCTTCAAGAAATGGCCTGCGCCGTGAATTTATACCACATATTAGCATAATAAGTCCCTGGTAGGTGTTTAGTATTTGCCAGCTTGAAGAAACATGAACACTGTAGGCATTCATCTCAACCAAAGCGTCCCGAATGCCTCATTTCTCTACTTGACTCCAGTTCCCCGTGAAACCTTTCAATGATGAGTTTGGCTATTAGCGGGCCAGGTCTGGCAAGCTTGCCTGCGGCGGTCGTGATCACGCTCAGCTGGTCAACGGTTGCTTTTGGATTGGCTACCTTCCCCCTTTTTCAGCCGAGCGGAGGACCATTTTGACAATACGGTGGAGAGTCTCGCCCTGAGTCTCAGTGACTGTCCGGATCCTTCAGCTTTCACTGGTCTGTCCGAGGCGTCACCCCCGATACTACCTCTTTGTGTCTCAGCCGGTTGCTCTTCTGCCAAAAGGCCAGGCCCACCGTCGCTTCCGGCCTGCGTCGTTGCTGCTTCCGGGCGTGGAGCTGGATCCGACAGAGCGTCGCTCGAGTCTGAAGATGTACGTGTAGAGCCTGAAAGAGACCCGTCGAGTGCAGCACGTGCATGTTGCAGCAACTCCTCCGATACGACTCTTTTTGGGTCGCCCCGTTCATATACCAAGCTCTTCACCTGAACCACATGCTCGAGTATTTCAATAGCTTGGGTAATCCTCTCAGCTTGCAAATATACACGAGCGAGATTGTGCTGTGCCACCAGCAGGTCAGGGTGTTTCTCGCCGAGGAACAGTCTTTTTGTCCTGATGACCCGCTCGCGCAGCTCTATGGCGTCTTTTAGCCTGCCTGCCCGCGCATATGCATCTGCAAGCCAGGCCTGCGTTCTTGCTGTGTTGGGGTGGTCCTCCCCGAAGGTCAGTGCTTGTATCTTTCGTATCTCCTCCAGTCGGGCCGTGGCTTCTTCAATCTGCCCGTCTTTGAGGTATGCGACAGCGAGAACTTCCTGTGATGCAAGTCGATTATTGTGGTCTGCTGGGAGTATTCTCTGTTGAATCTCGACCACTTTTTCAAGCACCGCGATGGCCTCCTTAAACTGGCCATCTTTCGAAAAAGCCTGCCCAAGTTCATGTTGCGCGTGGATTAGTTCGGTACTTTCTTCCCCTCTCCCTTCGAGCGCTTTGACCACCTTCTTCAACAACGCGACTGCCTCTTTTGTCTGTCCGTTATTCCGGTATGCACTTCCCAAGTCGCGCACCCTCGAAAGCCGCCCCAAGTCATTTTCGCTACGTGTCTCCTTATCAAGGAGCTCTATCGCTTCAAGCGTCTGGACCGCCTGCGCCGGCCGGCTTTGGTCCACCATGACGGCCATTGCGAAGGCCCTGTAAAGTCCTCGGAGTTCCTCTGTCGGTTTCTGGCTGTGACGGCCCGATCGCTGCATGATCCTGTGTGTGAACTCGTACATATACCCGGCAAGGTCCACCCTGTGCAAAACCCACGCGATTCTCACGCATACTTGCAAGATAGGTCTGGATTCCGCCGCTTCGTCCACCAATTCCACGTCCGATTCAATAAGCCGCTTCAAGTGGAGCGCGAGTTGTGGGTGATAAGGACGCCATCCTTCCAACCCAAACTGTGCCAACGCAACAATGCATTCAGTCATTCTCCGCGCCCCCTTTTTCTCCTGCCGGCTCTGCCGGTCACCCAACCACCCGTGAACAAGCGGGTGCATCGACACGGACTTCCACACGCGGACGGATCGGTCTGTTCTCACCAGTGCGAGCGACTCAAGCCGTGCCACTGCTTCCGTGATGCGGAATTTGACGTTGGCCGCCTCGGCCTTGACGAGGTCAGGTACTTGTGCCACATGCCAGGCTGTGAGAACCTCCGAGTACATCTCAAACTCCCTGGGGACTTTGAGTGTCCTTTGCGCCCCTGCCCGCACATCCAAGAGCAAGTCAAGAGGTACGCTTTCGTGGTGGAATGTTGATAGAACTTCAAGCAGCTTGAGCGAGTCCTTGCGGGTCTCTTCTTCACCCGGGCCCGTCTCTGGCCGTTCGAGAAACTCCATTGAGGCTCCGAAGGTGGCATATACCGTGTCATATCGTGGCTTTCCCTGCATGCGGGGCTTTTCGAGTAGCCGCCGGCGATTTGTGCGAAGCAAGTCCAGGTATGCTGCCGTGTTGCACCGAGCCGTGTTCATATAAGATCCAGCATGCAAGATGGCGAGTGTGTGGTGCCCGAGTTCTCGCACGAGTGAGACGGCGCGCTCGCGATCTTGAACGTCGCTCGTGTCCTCGGAGAATCGTGCGGCCTTGGCAAGGAGTTGCACACATTCTGATTCCTCCAGGCTGTCCAGTCTCTCATGGTCACAGGGAGTCGTCAAGCCCCCACATGCTGGGTTTCTAGATGTTATAAGGACTGCTCCGCGACCTCCCGCTGGTATATATGATTGGTAGTCTCTGTCTGGATCGTCTGCATTATCCAGAATCAGGACCCATCTTTTGGTCGGTGGGAGGCTGGAAAGTGTCTTTCGGACTGTGTCAACACTTTTAGGGCACCCAAGGGCGCCTGCGATTTCGGAGAAGTCGTTCTCAGTTGTGGTATGAGTACTGACGTCCACCCAGAATATGCCCCAAAATCTGGGTTATCCGCCTTGCTTAGCTCCGAGATACACATGAATCATTGACCTCGATAGAAACTCACCTCTCTCGGATTTCATTTGCCACGTGGAGGCATATCTCGCTCTTTCCCTGACCACCCATACCGGTCAGGACAAACCTTCGCTGTTCATTTACCGCTTCCTCGGATATTAGGCCTTCGATAATTCCGTCGATGATCGCACGTCGACCGGTGAAATTTGGATTTGTGGGGCGGTTCACAAGCCAGTGTTTGTTTACTATGCCAAGAAATGAAGGTTCAGTCAGTGGACAGAACTGAAGAAAGATTGTCATTGATTCATCATGCCATGACGCCCCAGATCGCTTATAGCCAGAATCCCTATTCCAACCGTTTGGAGAACAAGAAGGAAGATCGTTTCAATCTCTTATGTGTTTCATCCATCACCAGTCAAAACTCCTCCATTGGATATGAACCAGGCATATGGTGGTGATCGTTCCGACCCACATATGGTACCCCGTCGCTAACGTGGCCCCCCAGAAGTTTCTGGGACAGCTGGTTATCCAGTCTGGTCGTTTCTTCCACCTCTTCCACCTCCGGCTCGGGGTAATAGGATGCCAACTGACCTGAAGTCATCTTCTTCAAACTTGAAACATCACTAGCCGTAATGTTTCCCAGAAGCTCCCTAGCAAATACCACCGCTTTTCCAGCGGCGTACGTCCTCCAGCGGTCATTCTTGTGGGAGTCGGCATAGTCAGAGATGCCGCGGATCACAAGGCAACTGCTGTTGATGTCAACGCCTGCGGCCTCCATGTCGATACAATAAACGGCTTGATGTTGATCATTGATTGCATCCCTCTTTATCCCATCCTGTATGACTGAATTACCCGTTGCGATCCTTCCCTGGTGAAAAATGAACTCGTCTTTTTGGTTCTCCGTGCGAGGTTCTCTCTCGACAAGGTTCGCCTTGTCACACCCAACACAGTAGGAGTTATAGCCACCGACATGCTCGTACGCAGACTCGAATAGGATGTCGTGTTTAAGGCCGGGATGTCTGTATTGGTGCCCCAGCTTCTCATGCTGTTGAAGCCTGGCAAGGTATTTGTGGAAGTTCGAATCTCCAAGTGTATGACGGGTCCTGAGGAACGGGAGAGCTTGCAGCAGAACCATATGCGGCCTGTTTAGCTGTGTGGTTGTCTGGAACCGATCGACCAACGACCTCCCTGAATCGTAATAGACAACCGCGGGTTTCCCATCCGCATGACTAGGCCACCCGACAACGACGTCGCCAAGGCGGACATCCTTGAGTGGCTCGGAGAAAAGGTGCTTCTGGGGAACGCCACCGCCTATGCCAACCAGGAGCGCCATCTTGATCGCGGTAAATGTCTTGAACAGAGGCCCTACAATGTGACCAACATTGACCTGCCCAGTCATGGCGTCCGGGCAGGTAGCCACAACGACGTTATGACCTCCCATTGTGCCGAACTCGTAGGAGTTGTCGTCATATTGTGTGTCGATGTCGGGGCGCTCGTGGGACTCGTCCAGCATCAACAGTGCCGGGATTAGTTCGAGATCTGCCACTGCGCATATCCATGCAACATGGTAACTCGTTGCGTCCAGTTTCCTCCGTCGAGCTGACGCCATCGCCTCTAAAACGCGACTTTATTCTTGGCAGAGAGGAAGCCCAGCGCGGAAAGGATCCAGCGACGGTAATGAAATTCGGCAGGATTGAACGGGCAACCGAGGACAAGCGGTCCGAAGGGGGAAGGATGAGACAATGGTCACTGGAATGTCAGGTTGGGCATCTGCACACCTAGGTAGAAATAAGGCTTTTGTCGACTTGCTGCCATTGTCCTGCGGGGGCCTCCCAGAGCCTGCTGACCTCGAGAACGTGAAGGATGTTACGAGGCGGCGTAAGTGTGGCCGCACAACATGCTGCATACATCAAATCACTTAAATCAATAGGCTGCCATGCGGCCACCATTTCCCTGCCCCGTAACGCCCCCCCCCCCCCCCAATCGAGGGCAAAGGGGGAAAAAACCGGTGAAGGACTTACCAATGGCCTACAGTATTCCTCAACGTAGCCTAATGCAGATTAAACTTACTCTAGTTGACTCTTTACTGTCACCGCTGATCCACGCAGCCAAGATGGGCGCCGATAACTAGCCCGCTGTTCACCGAAGACGCCTACCCTAGGTACCTAAGGCATCCTCGGCCGCCCTGCCACGCTCGGGCAAATCCGAATATTTGCCCAGCCTATTTTCCCACGGTCTGAAGTCGGGATCATAAAAGCATAATTCCCTTTGGCCCATCCCAAGTCGCCTTCCAAATACCTTGGTAGCCACCTCAGCCTTTGACTTTTTCCACCATGTCAACAGCCGGTCCTGCACCTCAACCGCCTCATGCAGACACTACTATCAAACCTAACCCGGGAACCTATGCTGCGTTGTTCGGAAAGAATTGGCAGGCGGCAACAGCTGACAATGACCTCGCCCTATACGGGCTCCGGCGCTTCAAGACGTCCCACCTCCTCAACCTCCGCTTCCTAGAAGACGAGATCGCCGAGCTTGACCATACCATCTATCAAGCTGGGCTGACACTGGGCAACTACCACGCACCCTTAAATAGGCTTGGGCTTAATTACTGTATCAGGGATGCAAATGTTCCGGCCATAAGCGAGACCATAACACCGGAGTTGGTGCTTCGGCTCCGGGAACTCCTCAAGCAGTACGGTTCGTGCTTCATCCCTTGCAGGCCCTCCCCCGAGGCGGAACAACCACTCACATGACCTACGCAGACGATGCCATAGTAGCCTTCAACACCATCATGACAATGGAGCGGTGCTCACTACTAGATGACGAGAAGGCAGCCAGGGCGCGCACAGACCTCACCGTGCCCGAGATGTACGAGACGAGGCTCCTGAGACCCGACCTGCCGTCCCGGGCCCGGGTCGACCCCCTGTCGCACTGGCTGCACAGGCTGCTGCGCGATTTCCAGTACTGGAAGCTGCGCCGGCGGGGCGGGGGGGCAGCAACGCTGGGCAAGGCGGACAGCCCGCGTGTGTCAGGGTGCCAGAACTCGGCCGCCCTGGCCAACTTCCTCGGGCGCCTGATCAGCACCCTCATGACCGGCGTGTTCCTGGTCGTCCCTCTGGCGATACTGGGCCCCCAGTCGGCCTCCACCCTGCAGCTGGCCGTGGTGGCTGGGTTCATCCTGCTGTTCTCGTTGGTGGTTGCAACGCTGATGAAGGCGTCGAATTTGGAGACGCTGGCAGTGTCTGCGGCGTACGCGGCCATACTTTCAGTATTTATTTCGAATAGCTCTTGAGGTGGCTAGCTACATGAAGTTTTATAGTGTACTCGGCTTCATGCAAAGGAGATGCAATTGTCACGTGGTAGATGCCGTTACCGGGTTTCTAGTCGGCGGCGCCGTCGGGAGCGATGCCTCCTAGCCTTGTCTATGCCGCACAAGGCTGAGGCTACGTGCTCACAAATTATATTATATTCTCTCTATACTATTATTTGTGTTATATTTTCTGAATTGGTTCCACTTCTATCCTGCATACATCCGAGGACACACCCGGTGCCTATATATGATAGTAAGCGCTCAAGACCTGGCGCTTAAAAAATATATAATGTTAATAACAGTAGTCAAAATACGATAGGTATATGTGGCCTCAGCCTTATGACGTACAGATAAGGCTAAGGGGGACCGTGTTGACGGCGGCGTTGACTAGAACGCCGCGAAGGAAGTCATACAGCGAGATTGAAGACGGTCGCTGCATAAATGGGGTAGTTAATGATCTGCTGTTGCCATGGCGCAACTCTAAAGCTATGTACCTAACTTTCACATATCTGCGTTTCTTTCCCTGTCTCGGTCAAGGTACCCGAGCGGCGTAAATAGGTGACGTCAGGAGACCTTCAAGCTGGCTCTCCATGGTCAACCTGATTCTCCAATAGTGTGAGCAATGAATTCCACATTACAAACAGACCTCTTATATAAATCGGTGCACGTGGTCAGGCTCCAAGGCCGGGACTTCATGCGCGCCCAAAATGCCCCGTCATTTTTGCAACCGCATCAAGGAACCACCTGACGCACTCAGTCGAGTAATTTAGCTTGTTAGTCACTGGCAGCCTAAACCAAACCTTGTTAAAGCTGAGGGTGGCCAAACTAAAGAGCCTGGGTTCAAACTAGCCTATTTGGTAGTTATGGAGCACAACTTCTAGCCATTATTGGGCATATCAAAATCCATTCACGGGAGCTATTGGAGCAACGAAAAGATTATTCTTAGAGCGGACATCACCTGCGACATTCACTGCATCTTGAAGGGCTGAGAAGCGGTCAAGAAACCTCGCGGCTGAGCCAGCTGATACTTTCGCCACTGTTATAATAATTACTTTGAACTTCAGCTCTTAACCTTTTCCTCCAACATCTTTCCCTGCTAAAAATATGCGTTCGAGTCTGGGCTCCATTGCGACGGTCTTGGTGTCCGTTTTCACCTTGACCAGTTTCTGTGAGCCAACAAATTCCACGAAACGTGGGCTCTGCTACGTCCCGGACCCGAGTACGCCGGAGGATGATCATATATGGATTGACCAACCAAGGACACTATCGTGGTACTACACGTACACCTCATCACCACCCGCATCTTTTCGTGGCTTGTCCCAGGAAAGTTTCGAATTCGTACCCATGCTCTGGGGTGCACCCTCCGACATCAATGACATCTCTTTCCTCAATACTGTCAAAGGTCTTTCTGATGAGGGTATCAGGATTTCCAACGTTTTGACCTTTAATGAGCCCGACATATCGGGGTATGGCGGTAGTAATGTCGCGCCGGCGTTCGGAGCCCAGGTTTGGGTGAATAATATAATCCCACTTCAGAAAATGGGCATCAGAGCTGGTCTGCCTGTTCAGGCCGGAGCGGCAGGCCTGAACTGGCTAGAGGACTTCCTTGGAAACTGTTCACAAATCATTGGAACAAATTGCACGTACGATTTCGTGCCTATTCATTGGTACGGCCCATTCGAGGGGCTCGCAAGTCGAATCGGAGAATATACTTTGAGGTGAATGCAACCGGTCACTGCTTTTCTTCTTCTGTTTCTTGTTTCGTTTCCCGACATCTGGAGGACAAGGGCTGACATGATACAGGTTTCCAAATACATCAATCTGGGTAACTGAGTTCAATCTAAACGACCGGCCTTTGAGAGACACACAGGACTTTTATAAAATCTCGGTCGAGTACTTGGATCGGCTGCCTTACATAGAGCGCTACTCATTCTTTGGAGCGTTCCGGTCCTCTGTGTCTAATGTTGGCACCAACGCGACTATGCTCAATGCAGAAGGGAGATTAACAGATATTGGGAAATGGTATTTAATGCGGTCAGGAAACGGTGTCGATTCCAACAGCACATCATCTGGCACATCATCTGGGAGCGCGGCACTTTCCTCCCTAAATATGGTATTTCGTTCTATAATAGTCTCTCTTTTTTTCACGCTTCTAGTAGTATAATGCTTTAACTATATTACAAGATTTACTTTATTATAAATTAGTAAATCGTTACGATAATAGTAAGTTTACAAGATCTGTACCTAATATAAACATAAATTAAAAAGTTTTAAAAGATTATATTATATATTATAATATAAAAAAAAACTTTAAATATAAATTTAATATTCTCTCATTCTTAATATATATATATATATATATATTAAAATATATAAATATTATAATAAATAAATATTATAATAAATAAATAATAAAATAAATATAATATAAAAATTTATATAATAATAATTAAAGCTACTTTAATAATAATTACTAGAGATAAGAAGGGGCTTTTTTATTTAGGTTTATATTACTCTTTAAAAATTTATATATTACAAAACTTTTTTTAATTTTTCCAGCAAACAAAAACATTTGGTCAATGAGGGGATCGAACCCGCGACCTTCGCATTACAAATATTTCCTTGTCCAAAGGAAGTATTAGTACGACGCTCTATCCAACTAAGCTAATCGACCAATGAGAATGCAGTATTCGCTGAAAACAGAATATATATAGTACAAAATATGCTTTAACAAAGTATAGGACTAATAAGTTATTTTTTCAAGGAATTAAATGCAAATATTAAAGTTATAAACATATTACTTTTTAAAATTAATTCTTTTTATATAAATAATATAATAATTATATTAATTTTTAAAATTATTAAAGTTTAATAAATATATTAAATTTATTAATTTATTAAAAATAATTTAATTATATATATAAATTAATAAAATTATATATTTATTTATTTATTTTAAAACTTTATAATAATATTATTATATTTAAAAATCTTTTTACATTTATTAATTACGAATTTATAATTTTTTTTACTATTAACTTTTTTATACTTTTAAATTTTAATAATTATTTTATATATATACATTAATTAAATTACTTATATTTATATGGTTTTGCTTCTATTCCGTATATATCCGAGGACATACATGGCGCCTTCATACTGTGGTAAGCGCTCGAGACCCAGCGCTTAGAAAAAAAATATTGTGTTAAAATAATAGTTAAAATACTATAGGTGTACTTATATTTATAACTTTAAAAATATATTCTCTTAAAATAATATAAGTAATACGACTAGATAAAAAACTAGAATTTACTATTTACTCGATTTATTTAATTTAGTTTTATTGCGCCGAGCAGTTACTATATTCTTACGCCCCTCCTTCTTTGTCTTAAGTTCTCCTGGACGAGAGAATAGATAATTATACCACCAGTAATGACACCCACAAGTCCGAACAGGTATATCAGGGTTATGAGAATGCCCATGATAATTATAGCCGAAAGACAGTAGAGCCCAATCAACCAACGATTCATCTCGGGCGGGGGCGTAGGCCGCGCAAAGAACTTCAGCACAGGTGGAGCAGAAGGCGATAGTGGGGCACCGAGGCCCAGATGGCGGACGGCCAAGAGAAGCCTTTGGAACGCCTGCTCGTCAGGTATTGCCACACCGTGTGTGTTGGGCCCTTCGTAGAAGAAAAGGTCCAAGTCCCATATCCCTGTCAGCTCTCGAAACCTGGGAAAGCTGAATCGGGTCACGTCGTTCGGACGGTGCACCTGATCGTTCTTGGTGATGAGGCTTTGGAGGTTGAGAATTCGTGTTTCCGTGCTCGGCTTGGGAATCTTTCGTTCGACAATGACGTTGACGAACAGCGAGTCCAAGTCGGTGGGCACACGGTGATGGCCCGTGTGCGGAGCAAGGTATTCCCACTCCGGGCCTGCAGAAGATATCCCGGCCATGTTGCAATAGTTAAGAGCACTCCGAGTTGCAGTATGAATGGTTATTTCTTTTGCCGACGAGATTCGGGTAACGTTCAGTTGGGGATGTGAAAGGTTCACCGCTCAACTGTTTTAGCTGCTTGATTTATATCCTTGATCTTCAACACAAAGAAAAGAACGCGGGTGCTGCCAATAAAGGAGGAGCTGATTGCTAAGGTAGTCTTTGTCTTCGTCCTGGCGTACTATCTCTCAAAAGCAAGCAGAAATAATGTCCAAGACTCGTTGGCAATAAAGTCCTTTGGCAGCAAAGAAGCGCATTGAAGGTGCATGATCGGGCGCCGTTTTTGCATGTCCTGGCAGGGCGAAAGGAATCTTCGAACATTGTAGTTACCTAGGTTTTAAGACCTCACTAATCATCGATCAGAGCTCTGGCAAGAAGCAAGCACCCCATCAACAGGTGAGAGTGACGCTCCAGATGTCCATTCCCTACAGAAATCGAGAAAGAAAAAGGTTTTACAGTATCCCAGCTATTAGAAAATTTCTTGACGGAAGGCACGCCCACCAGGTACTATTGTTGTAGATTTACGAGGCAGTGCAGACGAGGAAGCAAATGACCAGGTAATACGGAAATGGGAGCGTGCCACCCGTTGCAGGTGTTGAGAGATTTTATGTAATAATGCAACTTGGAACACATATACTACAGTATGCACATTGGGAATGAAATGGAGAATGGCGGTCATGAAAATGTGACTGAACACGGGATTTCGTCTTGTCTCGTGACCCCACATGACCCGCCTGACTCTATTAAAGCAGCATTCATGTAGCATTGTGTTGTTCCCGGTGCAGAGTCTCGGCCCCGGATGGATCGTATTTGACAGCAATGATTCAAATGCAGCACGAAGTCCGATGGGGAGGTGGAAATTGGAGGCCAACATCCTACTGCACGGCAACCATAACGTTGTAGCTCAGGGGTTACCCGTGCACCATCTACGCATAACTCAACAGGGTATAGCGCCTGATGGAACGGTCGCCTATACCACATGAACGGCACGGGGCACGGGACGGGGTCCGGAAGTGGAACCAGGCCATCGAAATTTAGCGGTCAGGGGAGAGGTCGTGCACACTTCAGCCCCTCGGACGCCGAGCACGAGGGCGGTGGCTTGGGTATTGAGAGGCTGTCTTTGCGTTATATGTAGACGCCATGAAAACCCTTGGGAAGGCTAAGATCGGCCGTCAGCTAATCCGTGCTCTCAAGCCTTCAACCCCTGTTTAATTAAATCCCCCAAGACATGCCAGAGCTGTCAGTCCCAAAGACCGTGCCAGAACCAGCTACGCTCAAGTCTATTGATAATAACGTTAGAGGCTGAGATACAGAATAAGCACTGGAGGTTTGAAATGGTATCTAGCCCTGTCCGAGCACCCAAAACCTCAGGCACTGGGCTGTGATTCTCAGTCCCTGGCGAAAAAGAGCCGAGGAGTAAGTAATCCAAAGGAGATTGAGAAGTTTTGAGACGAAAGCTGAAGACGAATACAAATAGACTCGGCCGTCACGAGAGTCGCAAAGAACTTCGTGTCGAGACCCATCACCGCCTTCTCTCGCTATTGTCACTCATTGCCAACTGGCTTTACATTCCCTTGCTCCCGCAGAGCCTTATAATTGATTTTGTTTCTATTCCGTATACGTCTGAAGCCATACAGAGCACCTCCACACTTTGGTAAACGATCTCAAAGGCCCGGAAACTTATAATATTCAATACTCTCGCTTTTCTCCATCATAATAAAATGAGGTTTAGCACTCTTGTCGGCTCGTATGCCGCCACCGCTGCACTCGCCTATGCCTATCCAGGCATGAACAAGGTTCTCTCCGAGATCAAGGTCCGACAAGACAATGATACCGACGAATTCGACTCGACAGAGCTCATCGGCGACCTCTTGAACCTCACGGACTCACAGCTGAGCCCGGTTGGTCGCTCAGTCAAGAACATCATCACCAACAATGGAGAGGATGGACAATCCAACGAGCTATACCCGAACGTCCCGCCTCGCGATACTCCAGAGTGTGCCGCAGACACCTGCTGTATCTGGAACTACATATCCGCCGACATGGCCTCCAAGTTCCGTGGCCCCTCAGGGCGGTGCACAGACCTAGCACGACAAGCAGTGCGGATAGGCTTCCACGACGCAGCAGGCTGGTCCAAGGCGACCGGGCCTCTGGGTGGGGCTGACGGCAGCATCGTCCTCGCGTCGGAGGAGATGACACGCCCAGCAAACCGGGGCCTAGAGGTCATCGTGGCGCAGTTCCAGGACTGGTTCGACGAGTACAACGAGTACGGGGCCAGCATGGCCGACCTGATCCAGATGGCGAGCACGACCGCGACGGTCGTCTGCCCCCTCGGTCCCCGAGTGAGGTCCTTCGTGGGCAGGAAGGACAGCTCCGTCCCGGCGCCGGACGGGTTGCTGCCCAGCCCGTTTGACACCGCGGATAACCTCATCTCGCTGTTCAGCAACAAGACTATTGAGCCGCATGGTCTCACCGCCCTCCTGGGCGCGCACACGACTTCGCAGCAGAGGTTTGTCGACCCGGCGAGGGCTGGCGACCCCCAGGACAGCACCCCTGGTGTCTGGGACGTCTTGTTTTACAATCAGACGCTCAATAGCAACGCCCCAAAGAGGGTCTTCAAGTTCCAGAGTGATATCAACTTGTCACAGGATCCTAGGATCGTGACCGAGTGGAATGCATTTGCAGGCCCAGGCGGACAAGAGCACTGGAATGAGGTACGATTATTTCTTTATATATGACGGATTGGTGAAATGAAATTCTAAACTGACCTCATCCATAGGATTATGCTCGGGAGTACGTGCGACTGAGCCTTCTGGGAGTCTTCAACATCAACAACCTGACGGAGTGCACAAAGGTCTTGCCGCAACCTACTGCCCCATACTTCAACCCTCCCGACCAGCCAGTCCTGAACACATGGATAAACATCACGCGTCAGATCGAGCCATTCGCAAAGGCTGTCATGGATGGAGACGATCTCTCCGGTCTGATGGGAATGCTTACTGGACAAGATAGTGGCTCAACTTCTGGACAAGGTGGCCTGCTAACCCCTAGCCAGCAAGACGGACAGACCGTCACGCAGAATGGAGCCCTGGCTGCTGACAACCAGGGAGGTCGCAAGGCATGCAAGCGTGGGCTTCTGAGGAAGTCCTGATTGATGAATGGACGATTGATGAATGGACGATTGATGAATGGAAGAGAGCAAGTTTGCCTATTTCCAGCTCTCACTGACTGTGACTATTAATGCACATGGAGACATGCAAGATATTATCTTTCGGCTGTGCCGCCGCGGCTGTTTAAACCCCGGGGAGCTCAGCATCAATTTGAACTTATTCATGATACGAACACTAAACTCGCGTGATTTAGAAAATGTTCATAGCTTTGCCTGAACCTCTTCCAGATTAAGTACGGCATCACGCATCTAGCTCATTACCAGCACTAGAGACACTCCTGCGAGCAAGGGTTCTTCTGAGATTTGAATTGAGGGTGCTGAAACACCAAACTTTGTAGCCACTGAAATACCCACGTATATGGTTGTTCAGGGTAGGCTTGAAATTAATTACTTTGGCATGAGTTACAGTTTGGCAGTCTCTGTCCGAGAATAGTCTGAGCCTTGATGTTTGATGTGCCTGTCGTTCCTGATAATGATAATACCGCCGCACAGCTGTAGCAAGTCAGCCCCTGTGCGCGAGAATTGATGGGCGGAGGAAAGTCATATCATGAGAATGCCGCTGCGGTCTCAATGCAGCACAAGAACCGAATGCGCTTTCGTGGTTAGACAGATAAAGATTGACCGGGTTCAGCAAAAATGAGAACGGAAACATGAAGAGAGGAACTTCTTTATAAATATATTTAAAACATTTAAACTACTCCAAACTATAAACTTACTTTAAACTAATTATGAAAATTAAATTATTTAGAAGAATGCATGATTACATCTCCTGTTTATTACCCACACGGTTTAGTCCTTCCCAACGTGGCTAATATAAAAAAGAGTGAAAATCATAATTTGCACCACACGTGCGCCTCCCAGTATTGGTCTGCGATTTCTAGACCCTTTTTCATCCCCTCAGTGTCTGCAGCATTTCCCTTAATGTTGGAACCATGTCTTTGGGGAAGCGAGCATCCGTCCCCTTCTCTGCGAAGCACTGTACCTCCACGAGAGCGTCCACCGTCAATTTAACCTCCTCGGGATTGTTCCTCATGTATGACACGTAGGCATCGCGCCTTGTTCTGAAAGCATCCATGTGGCGCGGCACATTGATTTCCAGGTACTGCAAATCTCTCTGGTACTGGATTTCGTCATCGAGGTCGTCAAAGGGAATTTTTGGCGAAGAACAGTGGGCAGCTTTAGAGGTAGGCTTCAGCTTCGGGACCGAGAAACCTTTGACTGCCCTCAACTTTGCCTCTTTCAGTGCCTTCATCAACTCTGGGAGTTCCTGCTCGTATCTTTTTTGTGGTCTGAAGTTGTTCCACAAATGATGGACCAGTTCCTCGCGCCATGGCTTGCGTTTGACCGGGATCGTGAACGGCGCGTCAATGGTGCATTGCACGTCTTCCAAAACTTTGATCCCTGTATCGAGTTCCTCACCAGCTCCTTCCATGTAGTTGAGATATTCGTCCCTGTGCTTCTGAAGAAGATCCATGGAACCCAGGGCAAATTTGGCCATCGCTCTCAAGTTTTCACCATAGTAAACATTCTTCCGCAAGAGGTCAATGGCCCACGGTTTATCCCACTCGCCCGGCACGTGCAATTTCCAGTCCTGACATATTACCCCGCGAGTGAACTCAAATTTTGGGATTTTAAAGGACAGCGACTCCGTGGGCTTCGGCGGCGGCGGCGGCGGCGGCGGTTGTGTGGACGTCGATGTAGTTTTGGCTGGCGCTGAGATGGTTGTATACACTGTGGTGGTTGTGGTAGTCGGCTTCGGCACTCCGATGATAATGGTTGTTGGTGGCACAGATTTTTGAACTGTGCTGGTCTTCGAGACAGTGTCTGTCGTGGTCTGCGTCAAGGTTTCCGTCTCAAAGGCCGTTGTGGTAGTCGGCTTCGGCACTCCGATGATAATGGTTGTTGGTGGCACAGAGCTTTGAACTGTCCTGGTCTTCGAGACAGTGTCCGTCGTGGTCTGAGTGTCTGTCGTGGTCTGAGTGTCTGTCGTGGTCTGAGTGTCTGTCGTGGTCTGAGTGTCTGTCGTGGTCTGAGTGTCTGTCGTGGTCTGAGTGTCTGTCGTGGTCTGAGTGTCTGTCGTGGTCTGAGTGTCTGTCGTGGTCTGAGTGTCTGTCGTGGCCTGCGTCAAGGTTTCTGTCGCATAGGCCGTTGTGGTAGTCGGCTCCGGCACTTCGACGGTAATGGTTGTTGGTGGCACAGAGCCTGGAACTGTGATGGTCGTGGAGCATCCACTTGAAGTCGTGGTTGTGCTAGAGGATAAAGTAGCATACACAGTCGTGGTAGTGGTTGGTGGGGTGACCGTGATGAAAGTCGTGGGTGCGCTGGTCGTGCTAGAGGATAAAGTAGCATACACAGTCGTGGTAGTGGCTGGTGGTATGACCGTGGTGACAGTTGTTGAATCGTGCGAGCGCCTGAGCTTCTTGGTCTTCTTCGACGAGTCATCGATCACATCCTCGAGACAGCCGGAGCCATCTCCGAGTATGCCAGAAGCATTTGCTCCTAAGTAGCAGCCTTCCTTCCAACTGCAACCAGCAGATAAGTCAGGATCCGGGTTCGGGTTGGATCTGGCTTGGACTTTTTGGCCATGCTCGTCTACTCCGTGACACCCGGGAGCCAACGGGTCATAGTTGAGTGAACATTCTACTGATGCTCCGGACAGGTCCAAAGTCGCCGTAGGGGTAGCCGGTATGGCTCCGACGGCTACAGCACCGGCGAAGCCGAGGAGAGCCGCCCTGAACATGGTCGCCGGAGATGGGGGGTTAATATCAGAAGATCCACTATTATCGTGGAGGATGCTGGGGGGAAGGGCCAGTCACCACCTCTGTGTGTGTTGCAGGTTACGAGGCGAAGATTCCGGCTTCCGTTCTGGGAGAAAGTCGCATGACTTTATAGGAAAGAGATCTCTTTGTAGCTGGTAGGTAGCTTAGATTAAAATAAGGTCCGCTTGAGGCGGGGCCACTTTAATTTTTAACCTCGAAGTAGCCATCTTCCGTTGCCGCTAGCCTTGCGACACATGGCTTCACCATGGTGCTTCGTCATGAAAGGCGACAAGACTACTTGTATCACGAGTGCATCTAAGCGCGCGAAAATTGACTCGATCCTTTTGGGTTGTCTCTCTAATTCTTAGTTAGACTTGGGAAATTGAGGACAGGGCGGAAGAGAAGTGAAAAACTTTCTTGCGCTTGCACCATGTTCCACAGCCCAAGACCACTTAAAATCCCCACTATCTGCAGCCGACTGTCACCGGCTTCGAAAACCAACCGTGGTTAGGTCATTTCCGCACACGATGGCCATCGATAGCCTTGAAAACGATGTCGCTGGCAAGTCAATGAATCTTGACGGTATCAGAACTAGCAAGGTCGGTCGTTGGGAATACCTAGATACCTACATATGTAGGTACTTTGATATCCACCAGGGCAATCAATCGTTGATCACCGGCACAGCTTAATGTTTTCGAGGTTACCGGTCCTTTTTCATTGATTATCTTCAAACCCCGTGCAGAATGGTTTCATTCGTTATCAATGGGTAGAGCTACAGGTGGTGTGAGTTGGGTCGGGCTCTACTAATACCTACCTAGGTAGGTACCAATGCGGGAAGCTGAGGTGGTCAACTTTAGCTATTAGTCTAATCAGCCGCTAAATAAGAAGTTTCCTATGTTTCTTTACTGACCGTCATTACCCCAACCTTTAAAGATGAAAGCTATAAGGGCTTTAATTACTTAGAATTTCTATTAAATTAAAAGTAAAAACGCTCGTACCCCCTATTAAACAGGGAGTATAAACTAATTTCATTTTATTAGTCGTTACTTACCTACCTATTTATTTACGCTTTTTTAGCTTGACTATAAGTAGGGCTACTAGTATTAGTTACTAACGATAAAGATAAGGTGAAAGAAACATATATGGATAAGGGCTTAACAAACTACCCGAATAGGTGGTCCTCTCCCCTGATAACTCCATTCGACTCAAGTGCTATAACTAATTAGAGGCCAGAATTCAACTTTGGATGTTGGTCCATCTTTAGATGTTGGGTGTAGTAACTTCTGCTGACGACCCCCCGTATTTCCCCTTAAGGTAGTCATGTGATACCACTTTTCGCAACACCTCCCTGGGGCTCTTACCACGCAATATTCGACCTTATTGATGCTGAAATATTATGTTACACGGTTCAACTAGAGAACTAGTGTCCCGGTCTGGAGTTTTTGGATCTTTACGCCTTGTCGGCTCCAGTCTGATTGCGACGACAGTATGCCTAAGCCTTATATACCGCAATCATTGGCTGACCTGTAATCTGATTGCATAACTTCCCAGGTGAGTTTCGAGGAGGGATCAGGGTGGATTCAATCGTTATTCTCAGTAACGCTGCTCTGGGATAAATTTGCCATCAGGCTGTGACCAAGGGTACTTCACCGCCCGTCCCTAATATAGGGGCCTTCGGGGAGCTTCCCACGCTACGCAATTTAACACTGCCAGTGCAAGTTCGACATTTGCCTTCTCCGAGGACTCTCGCTAATAAGCGGGAAGCTCAAGGTCAGGCCCGTGCCATTCCAATAATCTTTAATGAAGTAATAAAGCCCTCTTTCGTATCAATTCCCACAGTCATGCCGAGACGACAGCGCCTCGTCTGAGGTGATTCCAGACTCCAGGGCGAATAAAGTAAGACTTTCCTACAACTATATGCTTGGTACTTTAGCTGACTTTGTCAAGCGTGGCGAGGAGTTGTCCTAGACCGAAGCGGAAGGGTAACGACGAGCGGAGCTTTCTCTATTACTGTGTAATCCGACAAAATATTTCTCGTATGGGGATTGGTCAGAATTTGAAAGTTGTATGGGGATTGGTCAATCAATGTATCTTTGCATGTACTACTGTACGTGCCTATGGAGTCGTCATTGCGTGGTGTTGAGGACCTCGGGAAGGAGCAACTCCCGCTCGGCGTTTTACCTCCTGCAGATGTCGCTACGCTTATTATCCCTTAGCCGAACGAAGCCTTCGGGTACACATATTTTTAGTGGCTATGGGTCCCTTCCTCTTACGGGCAGAAGATGCACCAGCCACTGTCAGCTTCTCTGCAGCTCCCGAGATTGCTCCGGTGGCGCCAAAACCAACTGATCCTACCGCTCCTTCGCGCCGTTTCCCAAGCATGACAGCCAACGCCCCTCGAATGCAATGTTGTCAGGTGTGCTGTCAGCCAGGTGAGCCTTTGCATCACCAAAACAATCAACACGCGAAAGCTGACACGCAAGGCACCAGTCACCGTGTGTCCAGATGTCTTTTGCTCTCGATGCCCTGGGAACGCTCCTCAGGTTCGTGAATCGCTGCGTTACGCTCGTTCTCGCACCTATGGGCTACTACGCAAGGCGGCCAACGAAGCCGGATCTCCCTTTTGGGAGTCTGTCGTTCGTAGTTGTTGGTGCAGGTATCGCTGGGCTCACAACTGCTCTGGCGCTGAAGAAAAAGGGCCATCATGTCGTCGTAGGTCCCCAAATTCCACTGCAAGGGTTCTATGCTGGCATTAGCTGAAGGAGTGCCGCAGGTGCTTGAAAAGTCCAAGTTTGCGACGGAGCAGGGAGCTGCTCTCACGTTATCGCCCAATTGTTCTATCCTACTGAATGAGCTTGATCTCCAGCCGGAGAGCTTTGGGTCGGATTTAGTTCACCATGTCAGTATCATTTTGGCCCGCCCTCTCCTTCTTTCTTTGGCCACAATAGTTGCGGAAATGAAAACTTATGTCGAACATTTGGAGTATAGATGATTCGCCACGACCAGAATGGCAACTTGCTGTTCCACGCAGATCTATCCAACAGACGTAAAGGCTGGATTGCTGTGAGTATCAGGTTCCACACTCCCGGATTTATAATAGATAATTCTTATATTTTCACAGGAATGGTACTTCATCCAACGCCACGCTTTTCACAACGCACTGAAGGAGAGGGCGCTTCAGGAAGAGATAGTGCTGCATACTGGGTGCGAGATATCCAGGATCGATGTAGATGAAGGGAGAGTCACTTTAGAGGACGGCCGACGATTTCACGGTGACGTTCTGCTCGGAGCGGATGGTGTTCATGTGCGCTCAGCGCTATCCCTGGTCGAATCTCACTGACCGTTGACCACAGTCTATAACACGGGGGCAAGTCTCACCGGGAGCAACAACTAAGTCAACAGCTTTCAGTGCCTTCCGCTGGCTGACACCCATCGAGAAAGTTGCTGAAGCTTTGGGCGACAAAGGACCCGTCCATGTGGTCCGAAACAGAGGGTGCATGCTACAATGGGACGACACTGATCGCAGGCTCTTGGCTTATCCATGTTCGAACAACACGGTCTATAACATGATTGCATATGTTCCCAGCAGCGCAGTTGGGGTGATTCAGGAGGATAGTAAGTACCCATCCTCTCCGTCAAGACATAATCATGGTTCCTGCACTAATGATAAGAATCAGGCTGGAATAGTGATGGGAACAAGGAAAACCTGGTACAGGCCTTTTCTAAGTTCTGTCCAGAAGTTCAACAGCTGGTAGGGGAGACCGACGACA
Organism: Diaporthe destruens; assembly: GCA_036986855.1. Taxonomy (NCBI): domain Eukaryota; kingdom Fungi; phylum Ascomycota; class Sordariomycetes; order Diaporthales; family Diaporthaceae; genus Diaporthe; species Diaporthe destruens. Next base: position 811,724 of record BTXE01000002.1, read on the forward strand.
GCCTGAGAGTCTTTGCACTGTCTGATCTTGACACGCTACCGACATGGGTCAAGGGAAGGACCACTCTCCTTGGTGATGCTGCACATATTCTACAGCCATGTAAGTTTGAGTCATAGTACATTAGCCTCTTTACCCGCGTCCAACTCACAGTCTACTCGTAGATGTAGGACAAGGGGCCTCCATGGCTATCGAAGACGCACTCTCACTCGCCACCATGTTTCCCCTCGGCACCAGACCCGAAGAAGTCAACGAGCGCCTGGGGCTCTACGAGAAGGCAAGAGTGGGTCGGATAAAGACGGTGTACGACTGGTCCCTAAAAAATTGTCCGGGGTCCGTGCCGCTGGCTTCAGAAGGGTCATGGTGGTTTTCGAATGCAGTCACGAAGCTGAACACCTGGAGAGTCTTGGCTCTAACCGCCATGTTCATGCAGCAGACATTTGGACATAACGAGATTGATCATTCAGAAAGGCTCCTGCAACAGTCTTTGGCTAGACGGCCAAGCATTGATGCAGGCCCCGGGAGGAGAAGATCGAGCATCTGGTCATTCGTGCTTGGCGATGGTCAGACGCAGACGACCTCATCACAGTAAAAGGCTGCCCTGGTCTTGGACTCCACATGTCTTTGGTCTCCCCGTCTCTTGGTACTGTTCAAGATGATGCTTTTCTAATTCAAACATGTAAGAGGTGGTGGTTTCGTTTCTAATCCCCATACATATAAAACGTATGCGGCGCCTTCATACACTGGTAAACGCTCAAGACCCAGCGTTCTTTTTTTTAAAAAAAAAATATTGTACCGATAACAGTGCAGAGAGAATACAGTACTTAGGCAGGTGGCCTTAGCCTCGTGCCGCACAGATAAAGCTGGTAGACATCGCTCCCGACGGCGCCGCTGACTAGAATCGTCGACACAAGTAGCCAAAGGGCTAATCTGCCACGTTGCCCACCATTTAGGAATGGCGAATACCAGTGGTATGTAAAAGATTGGAGACTTATAAGAAGTCAGGGACACGTTTGCCCATCTTAGAGGCAACTTCCATCCGAGAAGCAAGCCGTGCAACAATCGGCATCGCTAGAGCATGCTGCGCCAGGCTCTAAAGTGTCCGGTGTTAGATTCCTCGTGACATCGGTGTCGAAGGGTGGTGGAAGCCAAAATTACCTCCACAGGTTTGTGCGTGAGCAGCCCCGAGGAGCGCTAGTACAATGACGCGAGCCATAATGCTGTCGAACACTTTGAGCTGCATTGTGCCGTTTGGAAGATGCTGAGGAGAATTTCAAAGAGAGAGAGAGAGATCCAAATTTTTTGCGATGAAAGTTAGATGGTATGTTATGGTGTGATATGTCTTGAAGGAATCTGAGATGGTAAAAATATGTCGCAGGGGCGGACAAGTTCGCTATTTATGTGGATCTGCGCGAGGAGGGCACACAGGGGTTGGGAACAGAAAGATGTCCTTGCGGATTTGTCGAGTCTATCAGCAGCAATTGTTCGATACGCCATTTTCTTATTAGAATTCTTGCTCATCCGAACCTTCTTTCGAAAGACTCTCAGGGGTATTTCAGCTAGGGGTAGGAGTAGCTCCGTCCAAGTTGGGCATCGAGCTCTACAAGGGACGTGTTCGTTAGGACTTTTACTCTCGAGGTTTCTGCTAGTCGTTGGAATTTCGAGGAAAGATTCCTGTTTCTCGATCTGTTCATAGAGAACTTGCTGTTCTTGCTCGCTTCCGCGTCTTCTGTCTTGCTGTCGTGCTCTCACTTTCTGAGGACGAGGAGGGAAGTAGGCGGAGCCAACCAGCAAAATGAGAACGACTGATTTCACCTCATCGGTCATCCGTCGGTAGAATAGCAGCTGTTACCGGCTGAATACTCATAAAACTTTAAATAATATTTGCGCGTCTCCCGGCATTAGTACTGCTACAATGTAGCCTTTCATGCTATGATTTAGGGACCAGGACATAAACGTATACCGATGCCTATTTCGTGCTGTTTCAAGGAAGAACGGAAGACCAGCTTATGGATTTATTAGGGTTACCGTACACTACACTACACCCACTAAACCTTTTAATATAAATATAGTATAAATATTTTAACCTTAGTATAAAAATAGTATAATATAAATACTTTTAATATAAATATAATATAATATAATAGGTTATTAATGTAAATAGGGGGGGTAGGGGGGTAAGGTAAGGCGCATATTTAATTTAAACTTTACCGGGGTATATAGTGTTAAAAAAGTCGGTTATAGCAAGGGCCGTGCGCCTTATAAGGCGCGCTAATAATTAAGGTTTGCGCCTAGTAAGGCGCGTAGCCCCTGCTATAACCGACTTATATAAATAGTTATAACTATTACTACCTAGTATTTAAATATTTAAAAATCTTAGTATATTAAGTAAATTTATATTAAAATATAGTAAAATATACTACACTATACTATATTAAAAAGTTTAGTAAAGTGTAGTATATTTAAAAATATTTTTAATGTAATATAGTGTAGTGGATTTATTTACACCCACTATACTACACTGGTACACTCAGTGCTGAGTGTAGTGAACGGCAACCCTAGGATTTATTGGTTTCACCAAGTTACTAGACTTGACAGTGGTGTGTCGCTTCGGGGCAACCATCCACCAGAGCTGGATTTCAGTTGGAAATCTCAGTTGGACCCATATTGAGTTCAGGTGGCAAAATCAACCAAATTGTAGTTGTCTAATAAGCTAACTCATGCATCCTACCCCAACATCATCAAAGTGGCACAGCACCAAAGGCGAGTGAAATGCTCCCGCACCAGCCCCATGCTTTAATTACACCAGCACGTAGATTACACGCCGGTTCACAACTGGATGGAGTCAGTGAATGCACACATCCGCAACTCCACTAACGGCATAAGCCGGCCTATTCGAACCACATTAGCTACTTAAGGGTGTGATCATAGAGGAAGTTAGTATAGTATAGTATAGTAATTATACCTTATAAAGTGACTTCTATACTAAGCCTGTTAGGTATGGAAGTGAGAAGTACCTGGCAAGGGTTTAGCTATAGCGCTGATTTTAAAACCCTAGGAGGTCTAGGGGGGGGGAAGGGGAAAACCCCAGGGGGGGTAGGGGGAAACCCTAGGAAATCTAGGGAAGCCGGGGGGGGTGTCTGTCAGACCATACCAAACTAGCCCATAGAGGTCAGTTTAAAAAACTTAATCTAAGCAAGAAAAGTTAGTCTAGTAGCTGTCTGGGCCTTGAAAAGTACGTAGATCTTTACTAAAAAAGGTTTACGGTAACGTGGAAATTACGGTGGGGTGAGAGGTATATGCTAAGGCTTAGTTTAAGTAGGTATAAATAAAAAATGCCCTTCGTGTTTGAAAAAAAACTCTGAAAGAGGTAAAGCGTGCCCTGTTTGTTTACTATACCACACTGACTTCCCTCCGTGATCACGCCCTAAGTAGTGAAGCCTCGTCATGGCCACGACAAGGAGTTGTATCTCTTGTCAAGACCTGCAGACCGATATTTCGGGGATATTGCAGTCTGCCTTGGATGAGCAAGCGGCCACACAGTTAGCTTGACGTAGCATCAGAGGATCGACCACCGTTTCATTAGGGCTGGGATTCTAAAGCTTAGAATTGGTCAAAAAAAAAGGGCCACAAGAGGTGACGAGAACAAGTGAAAGCTGCATGTTTTTTTTTAGCGAAACACAGGAGCTAGGGAGCGGATGGAGAGCACTGATGAAGATGGGGATTGAAAGAATATGTGAAGCCGGCCGGGAATGGCGGGGAAGGCATGGGACACACACTTGTATGTTTCCATCAGTCTTCTTTCTGGACAAGCCAATCTACACGATGGAGAAGGGGTGACCGAATAGGAGGTAGGTGCAAAACTCAATTTCACATTAGTTTAGCATGACCCCTAGTTCCACTGAGGAGGACACACGGAAGTCCGTAAATAGCATATCTGTGTACCATTTCCAACACAAACGAATTTAGTAGGTAGTATGGGTTGTGAAGCTTAGATAGAGCAAGTTTTAGAGCCCCAAAGCCTAAATACAGGGAAACTGTAGGCTGCACGTGTAGTTTATATGATACTAAGCCATAATTGTCAAAAAACACCGATGTGTCGGCAATTGACCGGCCCAGGGATGTCGGTGTGAACACTGACTTTTTGCGCGTGGTTCCATTTGCGCGGCTGAAGTCACAGCTGAATCCAGACTCTAATAAACTTAATTGTAAGGTTCACGCTCGATCAACCCCCTTTCGACACTACCATTCAATCGAAAGGATGTTTTTGCCAGGGTTAGAAGTTAACCCCTGAGCATGATCATTGTAGAGGAGCCGAAAACTTCTTTGAAGACATCCCACGAGCTGAGATTTTAATCAGCGTGCTCTCTCGGCACCATCCATTACTCTCATCTCGAATTATCCACTACCCAGCATTTATTTATTTTTGCACGGAAGTATCATTCTAGGTCTTCGTAGCAGGACGATATCATCAGGCTTACAGGGAGGTGACAGGCTAGCTCTTCGACAGGTCTTGAAACAGGAGGTAATAATGATAATGTCTATATATTTATCCAAAAGGTAAGAATGGCAAAGTAGTGTGCCAACCCGTTTGCATGGCTTTTGAGGACATGTCCACAGTTTGTTGAATCCTTGGGGGTAGTGATGAATGATCATGATGGTAGTCAGACCTCCATGATGCGCCTGGCGGGATATCCGTGCCCCTGTAAAAATACGCTATTTCTCGACGGCTTCTTCTCCGCCTGCAGCCTAACCTAAGTATTATATTAGTTTTATCAAATACGAGGAACTAATTAATACGAGGAATATCTATTTCTCTGGGTTTCGATGGGTATCTAGAGGGAGTTTAGAGAAGACCTAACTCGTGTCTTCATGAAAGGTGGCCTTCTCCCTTCTTCATAGTTTTGTAGTTAATAGAAGTACACCCCTACTTTCTTACAAGCCCGAACCGGAAAGATATAAGCGTAAAACGCTATCCGCGGTTTGAGTGCGTCATTTTGGGGCTAATTAAGTATGTATGCCCCAGAAACAATGTAATGGGACACAATGTTAGAATGACCTCCCTTTGTTGTATAGATGAAGCCAACATGTATTACATATGGCCTTCATTTTTCCCAAGGAAGGTTGCATTCAAATCCACTACGTTTGAACAAGATACCTGGATTTATCTGGAATTAAGAAAACTTTGCGACAGTCATCTTTTTGGATGAGGAAGACTTGAGGAAATCTACACGGCACACGACGCCCATCATGACCGCTCCTTGGGACTTGGCTGCCACGCTGGTCTGGAGCTTGCCCGCTAGGCCAACCAGCCACAGACAACGAGCAGCAGACAATGAAGATAGCTCCAGCATTTCATAAATCAGGTAAAGCAAACCATGGCGCTGTAGTATTGTAAGCTGTCAAGCAACCATACTCCTTCCACAGGACTTATGGATGCTCTGGGTATCAATAGAGTTGCGTAAGGTTCGGGTTAGAGCGGAGGCTGAACTTTATAAGTACCTGTCTAAATACCTGCCTAGGTAGGCACTGTGTTAGTCATACCCTCTGCTAGGATCATGAATCAGGTATCTTGATTTAGAACCCCTTGCCTGTCACTGATATCACTGATAGAAGTGACGAGGTCAAGTGGCGAGTGAACAAACACTGGGAATCACCGGACCCATTGTTGCAAACCAGCCAAGAGCTTCTTTATTTGGCAGCGCTTGCGGCCAGTGCAGCTTTATGTCTCATAGATCAATTGAGGCAAAGCACAACAAACTGTCATTCTGAATGAACAATAACAGTTTCCCAGCCGTGACACAACAACGGGAAGGATGGAACAATGGGCAGTATTTAATGTCCACGCTCGTCTCGGCAAAGGCATTGTCTGTAACTGAAAAGCCTCGCCACCATCCCAACCATTTCCTCCATTTTCCAAAGATTTTTTTGATTCTTACTCGGTGAGAGAACTTCAAAATACGAGAAGAGATGAGAGATGATCACATGAGAGTTGCCGACCTGCATTCATTATTCTTCAGATCCCAAAATGAGGATCTCCGGGAGGAAGAACGGCAACAAGCTGAACAAGGGCTTCGAGACCTTAGCGCTGGCCACGTATACGTACCTCCACCGACAGCACTGGCCACGTCGTCGCAGGGACCAAGTCACGATCTTGATTCAAATAAACACATACCGGGAGACCAGACGGGTAAGGGAACTAGTTCCGCACCAGGCCGAGCAAATCATGACAGAAGAAAGGCAGGAGTAACGAAGAATCGGCCAAGACAACCAGTTGTTATACCTTCAAACGTCGAAGTAATTATTCTATCTTCAGATTCAGAAGACGAACCAAATTCACTTAGAGTTAAGTTGGCTCTCAGGAAACAGCAAATCGGCGCCCGCATCTACCATCCTCTAAACCACACAAGCACGTCTTGGCGCTGTCCGGTGACTACTTGTACAAGGCACCACCCCGAGTTTGGCTTCCAAGACCATGCATATGTGGAGCGGCATATCAGCAACAGGCATAAAAACGAGCTTGTTTATCCTTGCATAAGCGGGTGTTCCGTATCATTTAACAGCGGGCGAGAGTGGGAGACACATCATCGAAGCCTCCATGCGGACGAAGCTGGCGAGTGATTGGCGTTACAAAGCATTGATACCCAATAACAAAATTAATAGCATAGCGTGCATTTCACATAATAGTAAAATTTTAACCAACATCAGCCCAGTTACTTCATTCGTTGCCAGCGTCCATACCGATGTTTGTCGGGCTATTTGAGCTTTCTGTCAATTTGGCCGTCGTCTCCCAAAGCAATGCCGCATCTTGTGATCCAAAAGGCTTCGCAAATTTTCAAAACAGTCGTTCAAAGGCGAGCCAACGACCATTTTGAAAAACCTGACCGTCAGGCTGCTGCCACTGGCACCTCCTCGCAATTTGCCTTCATGTATGAAATCCTCAACTCACACAGGCTCATGCTCGAGTTAGAGGGGCATGTTTCCCCGTGTCATCATTGGACGTTGTGTCAAGAGAGAGATATAGCACGTGGTGATCATTGTCAACAATTCTTGGGATCTTAACACTGCCATGCAGACTCGAAAGATGGTTCGTTCACAATTTGTCGCAGAAAGCGACAATGATTCTTGTCTTCTCTTTCAATCTGAGTAGATACCACATCATTTTGCAACATCACCTAAGCTATTTCTGAATGATTTCCGAATGTATTATCAACCCTGATATCTTGTATATCACTATAATTGGACGACAGGAACACATGGGGCCTATACGGACACGCGAGGGCCTAATATGCCTCTATTTATTCATCAAAAGCACGCCGAACGCTATGACAACACTCAAGTTTCCTGCTTCAATGCTTCCAGCTCCCTCCTAACCCATTCATCCACGGTAGTGGGCTCCCTCCCTAGGAGCCACTTCAACACGTTGGGGCTGCCCCGTAGCCCCCGGCGATTGGAGAACAGTATGAACCTCTCGGCCTCATCCCTGGTGATATCCGGACGAGGGTCGCCCTCCGCCGCCAGCCCACCAAACAGGTAGTGCAAGACACGCCCAGCACCTTCTTCAAAAGTCGGAGCCCTAGTGCCGACCTCCCTCCCAAGATGCCGGCCGATGATCTCCGCGACCTCGTTCTCCGACATGGGCAGGGTAGACGACAGCTGGTACTGCGCAAAGTAGTGCGGCCCGCCCTCGTCCAGGACCCTGGCGGCGGCCTCGGCGAGGTCGCGCAGCGCGACCATGCTGTTGGCCGCCTCGGGGCTCCACAGCTTGTCGAGGACGGGCCGCGCCTGGCCCGCCAGCAGGGCGACGGGGAAGAAGTCCATGAAGTTGGCGGGCTGCAGGATGGTCCAGCTGAGCTCGGCGCTCAGGTACAGCCGCTCCTCGACGTGGGCCTTGAGCTCGTGCTGCATCAGGCTGCGGATCTGCGTCCCCATCACGCCCGAGAAGACGAAGTGCCTGAAGGCGCTGCCGGGCCGTCTTGTCTCTGCGACCGCGGCGTCGATCATGTTGAACCCCATCTCGCGCTCCCGGGAGTGGAAGGACGGGCCTACGTGGTAGACGGCTGTGGCTCCTGTGAGGAGGGACTGGCAATCGCTGAGGGAGACGAGGTCGGTTTGAACCACCTCCGCGTCAGGGTACTGGGACTCGAGCTTCTCCTTGGATGCTTGGGAGTGCGCGGCGAGGCGGAGCCTCCACCGGCCTTTGTTGTAGAGCAAGGGGATGAGGTGGGCGCATTGTTTCCCGCTTGGGCAGGTGATGACGAGTATTTCCGGCATATTTTGTGTCAAGACCTTGCGGTCGTTGCTCTTTGCCGCCGTCTTATCAGTACTGAGTAGACGAGCATGCCCCTTTACTCAGTGCGGTGGGGTTTCAAGGTGAGCTACCATGCTCTGGAATCGGCGTGCTCGGATGCTCGAATGCCCAAGTACTTATAGTTGTTGGATAAATCTCTAGCTTCTCCCCTCTCCGGCCATATTATCGTCATACATCCAGCTAGTACCCGACATGATCGCACAGCACCCATCTAGCGCTGACAAGACGCACTGACGTTATACTCGACAGCGCTTCCTTGCCCTTGGCACACCATTCACGGAGTCAGACGGTTTAGGAAGCTTGCAAGAATTCAGTTGACAACGTACCATATCGTTTGTTGAGCGGAGTATGAGACGAAGAGTGTTGTGCTCCTCTCCCTAGTAGTATGTTCATGTCGCACAATCAAAGAATGTGCCCTGGTTGTTCGATTATATAGGCTAGGTTGACAAATTCATTGGGAATAGCCGAGAAAGGGAAGTGGCTTGCTTGCCGTTTTGAAATTTGAGGCTACTAGAGAGTCTCTTCAATGAGTTACGCTTGTGATCCTTCGGCTTGATGGTTGTTGAAGTAAGCACCTCCGGGTATCGCATAGGCTTACGCACATGTTTCGGGTGACGTCTAGGAGAGTTTTTTACAGTTAAGAGGTATTTGGAGTCGAAAGTGATTGGAACGCAGTCTTAATCCCAGGGGCTCGATTTAGTGGGGGCACTTCGCCGAGGTTGAAGCTATCGTCATAGGAGCCACACACATGCTGTGGAAAACCTACAAAATAAAAGACGACTGTATCGGAGGATCGATTGAATTATTGTCAACCGCCGACGGAAAAGTTATTCTACTTATTTGCATATGAAGAGAATTTATATAGGTAAGGGAAATGTTCGGGCTGGTCTGAAGTCTGTCCGTCAGACGAATGTGGTGAAGCCACTGGGGACGAGACGTCAATCAGCCACATGAGGATTTTCAGACTCGTCCTTTTCCACACCAATGGCACCAGCCTTTCAATATGGAGGAGCGAGCCATTACCATGGTTGCGCCCATCCGCTGGCACGTTACAACACCGGAAACACGTGACAGACGGTGCACATCACACGGGCAAAACACCACGCAGGCCCAAGAGCAGAGGATCTGACTCTTCGAGGCTGACAGCTGCCTAAAACTACATACCTGGTAGTATGAAGGTTCTCTACTGAGAGGCTGGCAGAAGAGCAGCCGTTCAGTCAGTCTGCCAGCGTCCGTCGCCAGTGCGATGGCCAGGCTGAGCAAGAGAACGCCCCCTTCAAACAGACCAGTTGACGTACGCTCTAACCCGTTTGCCAAACCAGAAAGTGAATTATACAGAGACTTGACCTTCCAAGACCCTGGTCGGCCATTCAAAACAAGCCATGAAAACCAAACGCCAACAGCTGGCAACCTGCCACCACAGCACCAACCAAGCTCACTGGCTCGACTTCTGGAGCTGTCTTTCCACTTACCTGGCAGACAGCGACCTCACCCACACCTGACTTCAATCTCAACCAACCGACCTTCCAATCCTTGAAACTCGATCAGTTGACCTCACAATCTCAATCCGACCTTCTAAACCCATTCAATTGACTTCACAATCTCAATCAACCGACCCCCAAATTTCAATCGATTGACCTCACAATCTCAGTCCGACCTTCCAAACTCAATCAATCGACCTCCCAACCTCAATCGACCGACCTCACAATCTCATTCAATCGACCTTCCCATCTTCCCTCCCCCTTCGAAGAGTTTTCATCCCCATCGAAGTCGCACTTCGTCTCTTCAAAGACATTCTCCAAGAACATTCAATCAATACAAGATGCCAGCCTTCTCTTCGCACCACTGGTAAGCAATAACCATTGTCTTGAGACGAGGTCCCAAGGCGGCCCCCAAGCTCCAACGAGTCCTCGCGCTGATAAAAACCCCCCCACCCCCAGCCCCAAGTGCGGTCGCGTGGGAAACAAGAGGTGTATCGCCAACGGGCATTACGCCGATTGTGAGATCCACCCTGGATCTTTCCACTCAGTTTACACTGAGTGTGTCAAATGCGTCAACCAAAGGCAGATCGACGAGCAAGAGGAGCGCGCGGCCCTGGAGAGGGCCAGGGAGGAGGAGGAGGCGGCCAAAAATGGCGACATCAACAAGAAGAAGGCCAAGGCCAAGACCCCGAAGGCCAAGCCTGATTCAGAGAAAAGCATGAAGCAGCTCCGAAAGGAGAAGAAGGACAAGCGAAGGGCGGGCAGCAGCGATGACTCTTCTTCTCTTTGGTGAGTTCATCGCCAACCCGGGCTCACAATGTTCCAAAAGAGACACGTTTGGCTGACTATCGGACTAGAGAATCTCGTGATAGGAAGCGTACTGTTCCTACCAAGTCTCTTCTGCGATTCTCGAGGCAACTTGGTCAGCATTCGCGAGTCGGCCAAACAAATTGGCAAGACACTCTACGACGGCAAGGTCCAAAAGGGTACTAAGCAGGGAGTTGAGGGATGTCAACAGTGGATAGAGCTCGTTACGTCACCGGGCGCTCAATGAAAACTTCAAAGCTTCTTGAAAAACACGTCAAGAATACCAAAACAAAACATCGCGTGAAGAGAAAAACACTGTTATCGATTTACTTACCCCCTTACCTATAAATGAAATGCGTGCCCCAGAACGGAGGCAGAAGACGACAAAAGAAACGTAGGAGAAGACATCAAGTCATGCCTCGCTGTAAAAAGGCACAGATTCCGTACCCGTAGTATCAAAACAAACCCCCACCCACAACCCGCCTCCTTACAACGCCTCCCCGTCGTCCACGATGAAAAGATCCGCAAAGTGGCCGCGGGCGGGGATCCGCCCCTGGCCGGACGCGGTCCGCTCGAGGGCGGACGAGTCGAAGGAACTCACCTTGGTCCCGTCAGGCAGTGTGATGGGGCCCGAGCCAGAGCCAGTGGCGCTGCCAGAGCTCGCGTGCCGCGAGTGCGACACGGACGGCCGCGGGGTGCCGCTGTCCTTGCCGTCGTCCCTGAGCCTCGAAGAAGGCGCCCGCGTCAAGCCCCGTCCGTCCCTCCCATCGCGATCTGCCCCGCTCCTGCGACTGCTCTGCCCCTGCCCCTCCCTCTCCTTGCCCTTCCCCTTCCCTTTGCTGCTGCTGTTGTTGCTGCTGTGACGGCTCCTCCGCTCGCGCTCCCTCGTCTCCGCCAGCTTGCGCGCCCCGCGGCTGACCTGCTCCTCGAGCCGCCTGGCGTCCTCGGCGCGCCGGCGCTGCTTTGACCCCCGGGTGGCGTCCTTGCGGGGGTTGAACAGGTCGAGGAACGAGGCGTGGACGGGCGAGGGCCTGGGCTGCTCCGCCGGCTGCCTCTTCGCGATGGCGGTCAGGTCGCGGCCGGGGTGCCTGGGCGGGACGGCGGGGGCGGGCCGGGGGTTCGAGAAGCGCGTGTCGTCGGCGTACGCGTCGGGGCCGGGCTGCGTTGTTGTTGTTGTTGTTGTTTGGTCCAGAGGCAGCGGCAGGCCGCAGAGGGCGAACATGGCGGGCGAGTCGGGGTGTTTCGCGGTGAAGGGCGCCCAGAAGCTGGCGCGCACGACGTGGCGGCACTCGAGCGGCGTCAGCGGGCCGGACCCCTGCTCGGCGAAGCCGAGGTCCATGACGCGCTCGAGGATGGAGAAGACGTCCTCCTCGATGCCGCGGACGCGGCGGTCGTCCGGGTCGACGCCGCCGCCGTGCTTCATGACGTGGTCGACCCACGCGCCGGCGCAGTTGTCCAGCAGCGCCGGCAGCGTCAGCACGTTGACCTCGGCGACGTGCGCGCCGGCGTGGGGGTTGTGGTTGTCGTCGCCGCCGTAGCGCAGGGCCATCTCGACCTTTGGCATGGCCTCGAACGAGGCCTCGCGCAGCCAGCGGATGCGGATGCGCCACGTGCGGCCCCGGGCGGCCTGGAAGACGAGGATGTCGGGCTCCGAGTCGGTCAGGCTGAAGCGCCCCGACGAGCTGAGGCACCACAGCTTGACGGCCTGGCGCGACTCGGCCGGGCACACGATCGACAGCCCCGACTTGGCCCCCTCCGAGCAGCCCCACACGCTCATGCCCATGCGCCCGCTGATCGAGTACCTGGTGTGCTTGAGCGCGCCGTGCAGGCTGCTCAGGAACTCGTACCACGCCCGGTCGTACTTGTGCGGCACCGTCGCGTCCTCGGCGTCGCTGTTGACGAGGTCGCTCAGGTCTGCCGACGGGCGGTTGGGCCTGCCGAGGTCGAGCGAGGCCCTGCCTGGGGGGCTCATGGGCAGGGGCTTGGAGATATCTGCCTTGGAATGGCTGGGCCCGCCCCTTCTTTCTCGGTGCTCCAGGTTCTGCTTGAGCTTTTGCCCGTAGGCGTTCCTCGAGGGGGGTGTCAGCTCGATGGATTCTTGTTGTTTCTTCCTGCGGCCGAGGCAGCAGAGGTCAACGAGGTTAACAAACTTGTTGGGGACACCCTCCATTTCTTCCTTTTTACGTCCTGAGGACTCTTCTTTTTTGTGTTTTGGAATGAGCCGAGAAGGCAATGCACCAGCTGGTTCTAGCCCTCGGCGACTTGCTCGGGCCGCGTATAATTCAATGGAAGTGAGGAGGGATGTCAGAGTGATTGCAGAAGGGTTCATTCGTGTAACGTGGACAGCCAACCGGTCATCACCATTTTAAGAACAGCTGACGCTCAAGAGAGCGATATGCTCAACAAAAAGAAACGTGCCTGCGATGACAAGAGCTGTGATGAGAACAATGTGTTGTTTCGGGGGCCCAACTTTGTTCCTATCCCGTCCGGCTGAAAGACAACAACGAAACCAACGCTCCAGCTGGAGAAGAAGAGGATTGTCCGGCTCTCAAAGAGTCAAGCGTTCACCCATGGGAAACCACGGCAAGCCCGTCATTGTTCGCCACAAAGACCCAGAGACAAAAGAGATGTTCCATGACTGACGCAATAGCACGGACAGACAGGCACATCATCACGAGTGACGGTGACAGGGAGAGGTCACGGGGTGTCCCGTGTTCCAACCAGGTAAAGACGCAGAGTCCGTCGGTCTTTGAGCAACCAAGTAGGGGCCGATCGATGGCTTCTGGGACGCAGGCTGAGCCAGACGATTCTGAGATACACGTCTACCTATCTACCTCCAGCCCTTCCCAGCCTGATGCCAAGTCTAACGCCATAGTTAGTCGTACAATGCCATTATGGTTTACCATGAATCGTATCATTCCACCACGCCAGGGCTTGGAGATCAGCTGTCAATATCCATCTCTCCGCCGTTGGCGGCGTCTTTTGAGGCGCCGGCGCTCTCCTTCTTGGGCATGGTCGCCTCCTTGTCGATCATCTGCTTGGACACGGCAACAATGTTGTCCTCGATGAGCTGCTGGCCGACGTCCTCGAGGTGCTTCTTGGGGTCCAGCTTGCCGACGTAGCGCGTCTTGAGCTGGTCTTTTGTGAGCTCCGTCTCCTCCTTGACGCGCTTCTCGTAGCCGTCTGCCAGGCTGACCAGCCTCTCCAGCCTCTCCTTGTTGTGGTCCGCCTCTAACCGGAAGTCATCCATCTGCAGTGCCTCGGTCCAAGGGTGCTTGTGGAGGTTCATGAGCATGTTCTCCTCGAGCGCGGTCTTGCGGTAGTTGATCCCGATCGAGTAGTAGTGTCGGTTCAGACCGTGTATGAGGGCCTGGATAGACGGCTTGTTCAGGTGACCCAAGTTCGATGTACTCTGGCGGGGCTCCTGACCGAGCATCAGAGACTGAGGGTTGATCAACCGGAAGGCGTCGATGACGACTTTGCCCTTGACGGACTGGATGGGGTCGACGACGACGGCGACGGCTCGAGGGGTGAGCTGCTCGAAGCTCTGCTGGGTGTTGATGTCGACGCTCGAGAGCCAGCAGCCGAAACCGGGGTGGGAGTGGTACCATCCGACGACGGACTCGGGCCTGCGCGAGGGGGTTCCGTCAGCATGCCAGTTCGTTGGGCAACGGGCCACGCCAATATGGTCTGCTGCCTACCTTCCTGTTTGCCGCAGCATCTCCATCATCTTCATCTGGAACACGGGGTCGACAGCCTCGACACTGACGCCGGTACCGCTTTGTGGCATGGCAAACACGTCGACGACGCGGACGGTGAAGTCATCGACGAACTCTCCCAGCATCAGACCCATGACCTCCATGGGCACACCTGCCCGACCGTGTCGCAGCATCTTGAGGAGGGCGAGGGAGGAAATGTAGACGGTCTCGGAGTTGTCGATCAGGGTCGAGTTATCCTGCGGCAGAGGAGGGTGGTCAGCATCATGATGGCGACAGGCAGTAGATCAGCACATATCCAGGCCGCCTGGGGACGACTGCTGGGCAACATACCGACCCGGGCTGGGCGCCGCCGAGCTGGCCACGGGCACCACTCAACAGTCCTCTAAACTGGTCCATGGTGCTTGCGAGACGTGGGAATTGAGGGTTGGGTTGGGTCGGTGAGCAGGTTGTGCAGATAGGAGTGGTCAAAAGAGAGGAGGGTTGGGATGTGTTGAAGAAGTAAGGATGGCGAGGTGTTGTTTTGGGAAAGTCAACAACCCGAAATGCGGCTTTGGAGGCGGGAGGCGGGATGTGGTTTGCGATGGAGGTGGATGGATGGATCTGATTCAAGTTGACGACAGCTCGAGCAGCCTGGAGCCTCCCAAGCAGCAGCTCCCTGCAACGGGTACGTACCTACCTACGGAGTAGGTAGGTACCTCCCCAACCCCCGACCTGCCGACGTAGGCCTAGCTGGAGCACTCTTTCCTCGGCCATATCCGCCAGCCGGCGCCAGCTGCAGCCCTTCCCTGCCAGCCTGCCAGCCTGCCTGTGGCCTGCCCATTTTTGTCCCGGCCGACCTATCAAATGGCGATCGCGACGGCTAGCTCGTCGTCACTGGCAGGGGTCCGAGCTTCCCTGCCCATACCCTGGCAAGCCTGGGTCCCTCGCCCCAATTGTCGAGAGCGAGCGACGGGCCGGGCAGGCAAAAAGGGAAGGAAGCTCTCTCTCTGTGTGGCCCCCAAGTTCGTCACCTCTCGTGGGCTGCCGTCGCCTTTTCTGGAATCCTTGTTCCGAACTCTTCCCACTCGCAACTCGCAACACCCACCAGCCATTGCCGTTGCCAGCCTGTTTTGAGACCTTTCTTGACTTCTTCTGCTTTGTTACCAATAATCCAGACTCGGCCGAGGTTACGCAACAAGTTATAACGAATATTCCAACAGCATTTCCTGGACGGCGCACACCGTGGTCTGCCTTGCACTCCGAGTCCAAGTATGGCGACGACCGACCCGGCTGGAGTCAACCGCTCGCGGCCGCTGTTTCAGAAGCTCAACACCAGCAAGAAGAAGGTTGCCTACTTTTACGATTCCGACATTGGCAATTATGCGTACGTTACTGGCCATCCCATGAAGCCACATCGGATCCGACTGGCACACAGCCTCGTCATGAACTACAACGTCTACAAGTACCTCGAAGTCTATGTCAGTTGCCAGCCAGCCCTCTCCTACTCCTGGATCGTTTCCTCCGAGCTCGGGTTTTTTTGTAATTTGTCGAGAGTCTAGTACTGACGCACCCGTCCGACAGCGTGCCAAGCCGGCGGTCGTCAACGAGATGACCCAATTCCACACAGACGAGTACATTGACTTCCTGCGGCGGGTCACCCCAGACAACATGGACAGCTACATGCGCGAGCAGACTAAGTACAACGTCGGTGATGATTGTCCCGTGTTCGACGGACTGTTTGAGTTTTGTGGCATCAGTGCTGGCGGCTCCATGGAGGGCGCGGCCCGCCTCAACAGGCAGAAGTGCGACATCGCCATCAATTGGGCTGGTGGCCTGCACCACGCCAAGAAAAGCGAAGCCAGTGGGTTCTGCTACGTCAATGGTGCGTCTGGTGATCCTTGCCCCCCCGCGTGACTCCTGATGCTGAGCCAGTCTGCTGCAGACATTGTCCTTGCCATCCTAGAGCTCCTCCGCTACAAGAAGCGCGTTCTGTACATCGACATCGACGTTCACCACGGAGACGGCGTCGAGGAGGCCTTCTACACCACCGATCGTGTCATGACCTGCTCTTTTCACAAGTACGGAGAGTACTTCCCCGGCACCGGCGAACTTAGGGATGTCGGCATCGGTGTGGGCAAGAACTACGCCGTCAACTTCCCACTGCGGGATGGAATCACCGACGACACGTACAAGACCATCTTCCAGCCCGTGATCCAGGCGGTCATGGACTACTACCAGCCTGAAGCCGTGGTCCTGCAGTGTGGCGGAGACAGTCTCTCGGGCGACCGCCTGGGCTGCTTCAACCTGAGCATGCGTGGCCACGCTAACTGCGTGAACTTTGTCCGCAGCTTCAACCTGCCCACTCTGGTCCTCGGCGGCGGCGGTTACACGATGCGCAACGTGGCCAGGACCTGGGCATACGAGACTGGTCGCTTAGTCGGAGTAGAGATGGACCCTGTACTTCCATACAACGAATACTACGAAGTAAGCCCTTCTGTCTCGACAGGCCTCCTGGGATTTTGCGTGCTAACAGCGGACCTAGTACTATGGCCCTGACTATGAGCTTAATGTGCGCCCATCGAACATGGAGAATGCCAACAGCACCGAATACCTCGAGAAGATCAAGAATGCCGTCATCGAGAACCTAAAGAAGACCGGAACGCCTTCCGTGCAGCTGCAGGATGTTCCCCGTCAGAGCCTCGGCGCCATGACGGACGAGGACGATGCCGAGCTGGACGACCTGGACGATGACCGTAACAAGGACGTGCGAATGACGCAGCGGCGGTGGGAGCAGAAAGTCGCCCGTGACGACGAGTTCGAGGAAAGCGACGATGAGGAGATGGCCGAGGCCAACGGTGTGTATCAGACGAATGGCAAGCGCAAGGGGATCATGGACTTCAAAAACCCTCATGCTCCCCAAGACGAAAGCCGCCAACCGTCTCCTGTTGTCTCCCGGGCAGCGTCGCCTGCTCCTGCGGCGGCGGCAGCGGCAGCAGCAGCAGACGAGACAGAAAATGCCGAGGGCGACGAGACCATGGAGGACGTCGAGCCCGCACCCGAAACAGAAGCCCCAGGCCCCGAGGAGCCCGCAGCGCCGAAGGAGGCCGAGCCTGAGCCCGCACCGCCAGCTGCCGAGGCGACGATGCAGGTGGATGAAGATGGTGACGTCGACATGGCCGAACCCGCCGAGCCGGCGACTGCTGCTCCTACCGCCGAGGCCGTCGAGCCAAAGGAGACGCCTGCGATTAAGGAAGAGGAGGCGGAAGCCCAGCCATCAGCGACGGACGCAGAGCCAGTTAGCACCACCGCCACTGCGGAACCAAGCGAAAAGGGGGCGGATGAGCCAACCAACAACAGTGACGAGCAGGTGGAAAAGACAGCGGCCGCGGTGGAGGACGCCGCCAAGTCACCAGCTGCAGTGGCCGAGCCCGATAAGCCAGTTGAGAAACCAGCGTCTCCTGCCAAGGCAGAGGAAAAGGCAGAAGATGCTACGACGGAGGCGAAGGAGGCGAAGGAGGCGTCTCCAAAGGCCGAGAACGCGGACAAGGCGGCCGAGGCAGCTGAGAAGGCGGCCGAGGAGTAGGGCTCCCCCTCCGCAGAGCAGCCCTCGAGCACAAACAGTGAGATGAAGATGGACGCGATCAGATCAGGTCATATCTGAGTGCTGCACCGATCTGGGTGGACAGCCCGTCGAGTCCGTTGCAAGCCCCCCAGATATAACGCGAGAGGTTAATACCAGCAGGGGGTGGTCTTTTTATGATTATGAGGGTGCGTCAGTGGCACATGCAGGATGCCTATCCTATACATGTTGTGTGTTGGACTGAATTGGCACCAAATGGCACCGGCATGGGCGTCTGTGGCGTTTGGATGGCTGGCCCCGCGCGAAAAGGGGCCTCAAAGGCAGGACAGCGTTTTTTAGGTATTTCTGTTTGATGTAGGGCTTTAATCCAAGGAAATTTAATCGTGAAGGTCGCGTTACCAGGTGCTTGTCCTGGGTTGTCGAGATGTGCGGGTATCTATCTAGTGGATTTGTGCTACCAACCTCTACAACAAGCGCGCCATCAGGTGACATGGCGCGTATGAATGCCGGGCCAGTCTCAAGTTGCCAGGTATGCATTTGTAATTCTCATCTGGGCTATGGATTTACTACAACCTGCCACAACTTTACCCCTTTGTCTAACCCTCCCTCTCATGCCCTTCCTCCGCATATCGGCTGCCCGAGTATGGAGTTGACAGACGGCGTGAATCGCCGGCTGGGGAGGGGGCAGTGGGCCAAAAAAGTTCCAGTAGTGTAAATCAGCCAGACAGCCCAAAAAACCCCTGCCTGCCCCGCTGTCTCGGGCGGGTTCATGGTCGACGGTTGATGAATTTGTAAGCTGCAGTGCATCCCGCGTTCTTGGCTGCCCACCTCGATGCAGGACCATGCCGCTTATGCTTACCAACTACCCGACTAATGACTGTCAATTTATCTAGAGCAGATGGCCCGACATGCAGAGGGTTCTTAACATGCGAGACATGGATAATTATGGCGCAGGCTACTTAGTAGCTGGTGATCTGCCGCTGCGTCGGTGCTAACTCATAACGGGGTGGTGAGAGGCCTGAAATCGCAAATGCACCTGCAGCAAAGCACATGCGCACACACCCCCAAACACCATCTATGCCGGTGACGTGACGCCCGTCTCTCTTTCTGTCTCATGTTGCAGGCACCCTGGCATCCTGGTCGCACTATAGCCTACTGTCAATATGTATGGCTGATATAAGCCAGCCGTTTCTTCTCCGCTCCACATGCTGCTGACTTGCTTAATAAAGCGACCTCGAGTGTGATGGAATCTGCAGGAGCTTGTTTTCACAGCCACGGCTTGTAAATCGAGACAAGTTGAAGTACTATAAAGCCAGGTTTCCCTGTTACTATCGCCATTGCCTGCTCCAGATCATAACCCTCATCATCAGCATCTGCCCCCTCTCATTCCCCCATCTCGAACACAATATCATACATCCATCCTATCGTCATCCCTCCCTCCCATTTCCCCACCTCCAAGTAGTAAATCAATCACCACACCACCACATCTCAACCCGCCCACCATGTCCACCACAACCCTCAGCCTCGCCATCGGCACAGCAGGCTTCCCAGGCGCAGAGAAGCTCCAGCCAGCCCTGGACGCGATCAAGGCGGCGGGGATCAAGGAGATCGACACGGCCGAGATGTACGGGAGCAACGAGGCCGACCTCGGCGCCGTCGGCGCCGCCGACCACTTCACCATCTCGACCAAGAACCCGGGCGGGTGGCAGCCGGGCGCGCTGAAAGACATCACGGCGCGCTTCAACGCCTCCCTCGACAAGCTCAAGACAAAATCCGTCGACATCCTGTACGTGCACGGCCCGGACCGCGCCCTCCCGCTCGACGAGTGGGTGCCGCAGGTCGACGCGCTGCACAGGGAGGGCAAGTTCGCCCGCTTCGGCGTGAGCAACTTCTCGCCGGACGAGACGCGCGCGCTGCACGCGTACGCCGCGGAGAAGGGGTTCGTGCTGCCGACCGTGTACCAGGGCAACTACAACGCGGTGGCGCGGCTGGCCGAGGACTCGCTGTTCCCCGTGCTGCGGGAGCTGGGCATCGCGTTCTATGCGTACTCGCCCGTGGCGGGCGGGTTCCTGACCAAGACGCGGGCGGCGTTCGAGTCGGGCACGGTGGACGGGCGGTTCGCGGCGGGCCACGAGGCCCCCGTCGCCAAGATGTACCAGGGGTTTTATCACCGCCCGGCGCTGCTCGAGGGCCTGGGAAGGTGGGAGGCGCTCGCTGAGAAGGAGGGGGTGTCGCGGGCGGAGCTGGCGTACCGGTGGGTTTATTTCCATTCTGCGCTGAGGGTGGACCTGGGGGATGTTGTTATTGTGGGGGCGAGCAGGCCGGAGCAGGTTACTGGGACTGTCGAGGGGATCCGGAGGGGGCCGCTGAAGGAGGAGGTTGTTAGGGGGATTGAGGAGGTTTGGGAGTTGGTTAAGGGGGATGCTATCCTTGATAATTTTGAGGCGACGCGGTCTTGAGGTGTGATGGTGACACGTATGTTTTGTGTGTGCGTGTGGATTGGAAACGAAAGCCCTTGGAACTTAGAAAGGCCGGAGGGGGGGATGATCGTTGCTTGATTACACAATGTCCATTTTGCTCAAACTACTACTAGGTGCTTGCTGCGCTCCCACGATATCTCTTACCACCCCCAGCCCCTTCTCATTTCTCTGCAGGACAACATCCTCTGGCCAGATATCATATGGGGCAACCTATTAATATACGATGACCTCGGGACCGATGTCCTGTGGGACCTCGCATAGGATGACCTCCTCAGACAGTACACCACACACAGGCATTCCGCAGGGATTCTATGATAACATGAGGTAATCTGTTGGAAGATATAGTGGTGTTGTTACAATATGGCATCAATATTGACGCGGGAGGTCGTTGCGATCGAACCTCGTGGCACGCCAGATCCACAGGCCCACCACGGACAGTTTGCCTGTGCCGCACTCGTGCAGGATGAGCCGCATGGCCACCCGGTGCTCGTCAGTGAGACTTATCACAACGGTATTCGGACCAACTCAGCCAAATGTGCCCCGGGTTGTTGGAAACTTTTCCGGGCTTGGTGGTTTTACATCCGAGAAGGGCTCGGCGCGGAGGAACCAGATGTGCCTCGGGCTGTTGGACAAGTCTCCGGTTTTGGTGATTTGTTTTACATCCGGCTTCAGGAGAAGGCTCGTGGTGAGGGACGGTGCTGTGGTCCATGTACAGATTGTAACATACGGGTGGCAGGCGGCACACACGCGTGTAACAGACGTTGAAACTTAGATACAAAGGAGCACAGACATGAGATCTAGAGCACTGGCACCTCCCCCTTCGCGTCTCATCTCATTTCCAATGATCTCATTGCACTGAACCTCACATCACCACCCATTCAAGTCGTCTGTTTCCATCACCTGCGTAATATGAGCATTTCTTGTCCAAAATGGCCTCACTGTTGGGCTTCCTGCGCCGCAACTGGACCATGTACAGACAGCCCCTCGTGCCAAAGAAGGACGACGCCCTCAAGTTCGGCATCCTGGGCGCCGCCAACATCGCCGACATGGGCTTCATCACCCCGTCCAGGAGCCACCCGGAGATCATCGTCTACGCTGTCGCCGCGAGGGACAAGTGCAGGGCCGTCGCCTATGCCAAGCGCCACGGCATCCCAGAGGTCAGGGACAGCTACCAAGGTGGGTGAGACTTCAAACCGGTCGATATATCCTCCGTCTTTGTGTCCCATCACCGCATCACCACCACTGACATCACACACCAGCAATCCTAGACGACACAGCCATCGACGCAGTCTACATCCCCACCCCCAACGGGCTGCACTTCGAGTGGGCGCTGCGCGCCCTGGCGGCAGGGAAGCACGTCCTCGTCGAGAAGCCCTCGACCTCCAACGCCTTCGAGGCCGCCCTGCTCTTCGGCTCGCCCCTCCTCCAGCCCACGCAGCCCCCCGCCCCGGTCCTGATGGAGGCCATGCACAGCTTCTTCGCGCCGGCATGGCGCCTCTTCCTCTCGCTCGTCGACCGCCGGGCCATCACGCACGCGCACGCCCGCGCCGTCGCGCCCTCCCTCGCCACGCGCGACGCCGACATCCGCTTCGACTACGGCCTCGCCGGCGGCGCCGCCATGGACATGGGCGCGTACGCCGTGGCCGCCGTGCGCGCCGCGCTGGGCGCCGAGCCCGAGGCGTGCGTGGCCGCCGACTTGGAGCCCATGGCGCCGCCGCGCGAGCGGTGCGATGGCATGTTCTGCGCCGTGTTCCGCTTCCCGGGGGGCGTGGTGGGCGAGGTCGAGGGGGGGCTGCGCGGGTCGAATTTCGCGCTGGCGTGGCCGACGCTCACGGTGCGGCACCGGGCGGTGGTCGTCGAGCCCCAGGCGGAGGGGAAGGGGGAGGGCACCGAGGTGAGGCGCGCGCGCAAGGTGGTTTTTGTCAACTTCATGTCCCCGTCCGTGTACCACCGCATCGAGGTCGAGGACGAGTTCGTCGTCACGCGGCAGGGTCCGGGCGACGACGAGGTGGTGCGCCAGTATGTGAGGCGGGAGACGAGGAAGGCGTACTCGTTCCGCGAGATGGGCGTCGACGAGCCCGGCGAGGAATACTGGCCCACGTACCGGTACGAGCTCGAGGAGTTTGTCAACCGCGTCCGTGGGAGGCCTGGCAACGGGACCTTCTTCGAGCATGAGAACAGCGTGGCGCAGATGAGGGCGCTGGATATGATTTATGAGAAGTCTGGCCTGGGCCTGAGGCCGACGAGCGAGTATAGGCTGTGAGATAGGCGTTGCGGAGGACAGTCAGTGGGGTGGTAATGGAGTGTCGTGTATTGAAATGTGTATCTCGACTGGTCAGACCTCCGGCGAATATACTTAGTAATGCCCTTTCAGAAGCAATGCAGCGCCCCAACCACGGGGCCGAGTCGCCGCAGCCTTTCTTCTCTCTTCCTCTTCAGTTCAGCCCTCCTTTCATCAGCCTCCGCGTTCCTCCTCCTGATGTACTCCGTAATAGCCTCCAGGCCCTCCTTCTTCCTCCAGTCTGCACCAGGCCAGCCAAACTTGCTGTATAGGTGCCGAACCCACTGTCTATCAACCTTGCGAGCCAGGTCAAACCGCTCAGTAGGACCAGCCGGCGCCATGGCCTTTTCTTCCAAGGCCGCGGCATCGTACGTCTCCTCCTCCCCCCCGCCGTCACCGCCCGCGAAGTAGCTATCATGACCCGGCAATAGGACCATCCTGAGCTCCCGACACCACCTCACCCTGCGCGCGAAGTACTCGCGCACAGGGCACGCCTCGACCTCGACCCGCCGCCCATCGGCGCTCCACCCGTCCGACAGCACCCCCGTGCTCGTGTCCAACAGCAGGTCGTAGTGGTCGCAGCAGTCACGCGCATGCCAGTGGTGTCTCCTCGCGACGAGCACCCGGTGCCGGCCGGCCGGGGTGGACTGGAGGACCTCGGGCCAGCTGGAGGGGACGGGGCGGCACGGGTCTTCCTCGCTGCCGCACGTGTCCCCGTCGCCGTGGCCCCTGTCGTCGAGGGGGATGGTCGGATCCTCCAACCAGCCCATGACGACCGGCAGGTGCCGCACGACGTCGGCCGCGAAGTCGGACTTGCAGGGGGGCGCTACGCAGCGCCCCAGTGGACCACCGCTCGTGATGGCCCAGCCACCTGGCGGGGGTTGGTGGAACTGGGACTCGGGGACGCACATGCTGGTGAGGAAGGCGTAGTACTCGTGGAACGGCGCCACCATGTTGTCCCTGATCGCGGCCATTATCTGCTTCCTGAACGCGCCGTGGAGGGTGTGCAGGGCCCGGCAGCTCATGGCGAGGTCCATGGCCGCCCGCGGGCTGGGGAGCGCCTCAAAGACCTTGAGCTGGAGCTCTGGGGCAAGGCTTAGGAGGTTCGGTCTCACTTCATCTTGGTTGGCCATTTTTCCTTGTTCGGGATGGGAGATCTCTTTCAGTGGTGATTCGAGCTGGCTGTTAAGCGTGTCGCGTTCAGAAAACAATTCACGTGTGTTTGTGGATATTCAACAAGGGATGGACGTTGGCGGGGCTGCCGCCACCCACTATCTGACCTGCAGTGTATCCTAAATCGATACGGCAGGGTGGTCTCACACGGCACGCGTAGTAACGTTGCTTCTTTCCCCCATTTTGCTTATTCTGAAGTCTATGATGACCCTTGCTTTGGCCCGCGATTTGACGTGGAACATTGAAGTAGACGAAGACCGTAGTGGTAGGGCCGAAGCTGTATAATCAGATATTCTCATCGATAGGTTCGTTGGGGTGTCTATTAGTGCTTCCTGCGAGGCTTGACCAGCCTTGTGCAAATTTAGTGTGCCCAGTCATATATTAGGTCGCAGTAGTAAGCAGGATACTTACCCTAGCAGTTCCGTCACAATAGTAAGTAAAATATTAAATGTTAAGCTAAATATGAATTATTTTTAAAACTTTACTAGTTAACTAAATATTAAATATCTTTAAAATATTAAATATTTTTTATAATTAGTAAATAGTTAGCAGATAGCTAGCAGTTAGCTAGTAAATAACTAGGTAGTAAGCGAAAAAAATATATATTAGGAGTATACTACTTAATACACTCGCTAGCTCATTACCTACCTAATTATTAATATAATTCTTATTAATTTACTTATAAAAAAGGGAATTAATTATAAAAATTACGGAAATATAAAATATTAAGCTAATTCTTATTTTAAAAAATAAAATTTTACTTTATTATCTTTATCTACTAGCCGGTACCAGCCGGTATCAGCTATTTGCTAGCTATAAAAAACATCTAATATTTTGCTAAACCATTAATGTTCCCCCAGACCTCTAATGTTCCTGTGCTTGGCTTCCCGCCATTAAGGGTAGCTTAATACTACTCTAGCCAGGCTGGACCACTGCAGTGGCCCACCGCCATGCTATTGTGTCTTCCAGACATCTCCAACAACTAGGAATGTTACCATATTCAGTGTTCACTTTTCACATTCATAGGCCGGAGACCTCCTTATGATATGAGGGAAAGGAAGCGTTGACTTCAAGAGTCGTTCTGGTCAAAAAGAATCCCGAGCCGTGCCTCGAAATATTTTTGGTCTCCATGGAAATTCCTGCTTCGTTGGCCCCTTTTGGTGATTTTGAAATTCGATTGGCTTCCTGCTTGGAATCTCTTTGTAACTTTTAGGCTGTCAGTCTCCCATCAACTTAGCCCGCTGCTGTGACCACTGCTTTGTGTCAACACGTGGCAATATCAGGATGGAGCAGCGCCAGGTAAATTGATGCCACCTGGATGGCCTATGATTTCCGGTGACTCATCGTGGTGTCTATTTACGTGTCATCAGCTGAGCTGTCGGAAGCATGAAATTAGTACTTTAGTTTCGCTCGTGCTGGCCGGACAGTTCCTAAGAAGTGAACCATCATCCACCTTACTGGTGGCCAACCTATTGCAAAGGGATATGGTATGAGTCTGTATACTGCAAGATATTTGGCCACTTTTAGACAGCACTAAGGCCATTAAATTCAACCACCAGGAGTCACAAGGACAAGTCACTCCAGCTATAATCCACACTTATTTGCTTATTGGAACGCACTAAACGTCTAACTCAAATGGAAATGAGCACATGATAACAAGTTTTGTCTGCAACTAAGGCAAAGGGAACTAATTATAACACGCTAAGTCCTTGTGTTTGAACATAAATAGGAGGGGACCCCCCGCCTTGATCTGCTTTTCCTTCCCATCCTCTTCATCCTTACACACACACACACAACACCAACACCTAAGATCACCAACTCATCTCTCCCATCTCTTCCCATCTCTTCCCATATCTTCCCGTATCTCCCATCTCTCCCATCTCTCCCATCTCTTCCCATCTCTCCCATCTCTCCCATCTCTTCCCATCTCTTCCCATCTCTTGCCATCTCTTCCCATCTCTTCCCATCTCCTCCCATCTCCTCCCATCTCCTCCCATCTCCTCCTATCTCCTCCTATCTCCTCCCATATTCGCCTATTTTTCCCATTTCTCCCTATTTCTCCCTATTTCTTCCTATTTCTCCCTATTTCTCCCTATTTCTCCCTATTTCTCCCTATTTCTCCCTATTTCTCCCTATTTCTCCCTATTTCTCCCTATTTCTCCCTATTTCTCCCTATCTCTCCTATCTCTCCATATCTCTTCTATCTCTCCTATTTGTTCCTATCTCCTCCAATCTCTCCTATTTTTCCCATCTCTCCCTATTTCTCCTATCTCTCCCTATCTCTACTATTTTTTTTTATTTCTAGTATCTCTCCTTATTTTTATTATTTTTACTATATTTATTAATTTTCTTATTTCTACTATTTCTACTATTTTTATTATCCTTTTTTATTTTTATTATTCTCCCTTATTTCTATTATTTTCTTTATTCTTTTTACTTTTATTATTATACTATTTTTATTATTTCTATTATTTCTATTATTCTTTTTATTTAAACTATCTTTATATTTATTTTATTTTTTTTTCTACTCTTTATTTCTTCCTATTTCTACTATTTTTATTATTTCTATTATCTTTTTTATTTAAACTATCTTTTTATTTATTTTATTTTTCTTTTTACTTTTTATTTCTTTTTATCTCTATTATTTCTACTATTTCTACTATTTCTACTATTTCTACTATTTCTACTATTTCTACTATTTCTACTATTTCTACTATTTCTACTATTTCTACTATTTCTACTATTTCTACTATTTCTACTATTTCTACTATTTCTACTATTTCTACTATTTCTACTATTTCTACTATTTCTACTATTTCTACTATTTCTACTATTTCTACTATTTCTACTATTTTTACTATTTCTACTATTTCTACTATTCTTATTATCTCTACTATTTTTTATTATTTTTTATTTTTTATTTTTTATTTTTTATTATTTTTTATTTATTATTTTTTATTTTTTATTTTTTATTTTTTATTTTTTATTTTTTATTATTTATTTTTTATTATTTTTTATTTATTATTTTTTATTTTTTATTTTTTATTTTTTATTTTTTATTTTTTATTATTTTTTATTATATTTATTATATTTATTATATTTATTATATTTATTATTTTTATTATATTTATTATATTTATTATATTTATTATATTTATTATATTTATTATATTTATTATATTTATTATATTTATTATATTTATTATATTTATTATATTTATTATATTTATTATATTTATTATATTTATTATATTTATTATATTTATTATATTTATTATATTTATTATATTTATTATATTTATTATATTTATTATATTTATTATATTTATTATATTTATTATATTTATTATATTTATTATATTTATTATATTTATTATATTTATTATATTTATTATATTTATTATATTTATTATATTTATTATATTTTAAATTTTATTATATTTTAAATTTTATTATATTTAAAATTTAATATAAATATAAAATATTTTTTTTATAAAATATTTTTTTATAAAATATTTTTTTATAGTAAAATATAAAATAAATATTTAAATAAAATATTTATAATATTTTAATTTTTTTAATTTTTAAAATAAATTTATAATAAATTTAAAAGATATTACAAAAAATTAGAAATATTTTATAAAAAATTAAAAATGTTTTATAAAAGATTAAAAAATTTTTATAAATTATAAAGAGTTTTATTTATAATTTATTTTAATAAATATAATTTTATATATAAATAATTATATAATATAAATATAATATAATATAAATATAATATAATTTAATTAAAATTATAAAAATTTAATTTATATAATTTTAATTTTTTTAATATTTAAAAAAAATTATTTAATAATATAAAGAAACTTAATATAAAAATAAAAGAAACTATACTTATTTTTTTTAATTTTTAATTTTATTTTTATTTTTTTTAAAAATAAGAAGGGTTTTAATTATATTATTTATTTATTTTATATTATATAATATTTTTTATTTTATTATTTATTTTATTTTTTTTAAAATTTATATATAAAGTTTTTTACGGCTTTATATATATTCTTATAATCCTTTTATAAAAAATTTTTAAATAATTATTTTTTATTTTTTATTTTTTTTTTTTTTATTTTTTTATTTTTTTATTTTTTTATTTTTTTATTTTTTTATTTTTGTATTTTTTTTATTTTTTTTATTTTTTTTATTTTTTTTATTTTTTTTATTTTTTTTATTTTTTTTATTTTTTTTATTTTTTTTATTTTTTTTATTTTTTTTATTTTTATATTTTTTATATTAAAAAAAAGTTATTTATTATTAATAATAAAAGTATAAATTTAATAAAGAATGCGTTTATTATACCTTTTTTTTTAATAAATTATTTTTAAAAGTTTTTTTAAAAGTTTTAAAGCTTTATTATAAAACTTTTAAGGGTAGAATATTATAAATTATGTTTTTTTAAATTTTAATTATTTTTTAAAATTAGTTATATATTTAAATAAAAGTTATAATATTAAATTATATAAGTTTATTTAATTATAAATTTATTATAATATATATATATATATATAAAGTTAAGTTTTTTAATTAAAACTTTTTTATTACTAAATTTATTTATATAATAACTATTTTAAAAAATTTAATCTTACTAAATAACTTTTTTTATAATAATTAATACGCGGGTTATTTATATTTATAATTCTAATTAATATTATTATTAAAACGGTACCTTTTAACTTTATTTATATATTATAAAGTTAGGGTTATAAGTATTTATAATATTTTGAATATTATTTTAATGTAATATTTTTTTAAGCGCTGGGTTTTAAGCGCTTATTATAGTATAAAGGTGCTATATATGTCCTCGGATATATACGGAATAGAAGCGAAACCACTTAAAGTGAGGGGCCCAGCTACCGTCTGAAAGCAAGGGCAATCTCCGCTTAGCTGAGTTATACTGCTGGGGAAGGTGTCCAAGTCGTACTCTGTGCCTCTATATGGTCTCGCCTGGATAGTACCGGAGCATCCTCGGTCTTCTCATTCCTTTGATCTTCTGGCTTCACAAAGTTCATTTCACCCCATTTATGTGGCTTTGAAATACTCTCATACTAGCGGGCAGAGAATAGGCCTGGGTCGACAGCGTGTTGACCATGTGGGAAATTTTGCGAGTCCCATGGCTCTCGCCCCTCCACCCCCCACCCCCCCTCTGAACAATCAATGTCAAGATCCTAACTTTGGATGGCTTGCTCATAGACAGGTTGTCAAGGAAAAGCATGGCACACTGCCCAGACGCTTAGGTGGAACCAGATAAATCCAAAGCAGAATGACATTAATGGGGAGCGCAAATAATAGGTACAGAGATGAGTTCTGATATTAGCATCGGCATTGTCTTCTGAGTTGATTGAGTCTTGGTTGTGCCGTTACAAGTGGGCACCATCATTGCCACTTTCTCGAGACGCTCTCGTGGTGCCGGGCCGCCGTATCGCTTCAAATGTTCCTCTTCCCCAGCTCTTTTGAATTCCATCTCGAAGATGTGC
Organism: Diaporthe destruens; assembly: GCA_036986855.1. Classification (NCBI taxonomy): domain Eukaryota; kingdom Fungi; phylum Ascomycota; class Sordariomycetes; order Diaporthales; family Diaporthaceae; genus Diaporthe; species Diaporthe destruens. The sequence continues at coordinate 841,060 of BTXE01000002.1, forward strand.
ATCTGAATTGGCTCGTATTTCGACTTAGCCGTATGAAGGGCTTGAATGTCGATCATCAACTTCGATAGGGATTGTTGCCGAAACGTGGTCCGAAAAGCAAAAATCAATCTTCAAATTAAGTCATGGGTCTTACCCTGAGCTGAGGTACCATTTAGGCCGTGCTTGCCCCAAGTTGTACAGTCGATTCGGCCTGCCTTTGATGCCCCGTGGCTTGAGCGGAGTGGACATGATGGAAATGATCGATCCCGCTAGAAGAAATACAGTTGCACCATCGGGGCTCGTCATTCTGAGCCATGGCTGATTAAGCCCTCCTGTTTCTGCTGTTCCTTCTAGGGAGACTTTGGGGGCTGTGAGCTGTTCTGAGCTACGGCTTGACCGCAGAGACCAGCTCCTGCCTCGTCGACCCATCACGCAGTCGTCACAACGCTAGGGTTCTCTTGAAATTGAATTATCCAAGAATAGCCTGGCTGCGTGTCCACATCGGGATCAACAGTATGACTGAACGTGTGCTCTCTTGAATATGGACTAGGGATTTCTGCAACCCTAATCATACAACATCTGGGCAACTTTAAGACTCGACATGAACATTTCCATGATGAGTTTCAAGCGAAAATGGAAAACTTCGATGCACGCTTAATGTGGTATCACTTTGTGTGCCTGGGCATGTGGAATCGCGAGGAGTGGTAAATTTACGATGGCCCCTATGGCAAGTGATTTTGGACCGATGGGAATTTCATTGTGCTCTAATTTGTGATGTTGTATATATCTTTTTGCTTAGTGAAAAAGCCACCTTAATTGGTCGGAACAGCTGGAGTATACATGTGAATCTCCCTAATAATAGGGCCATTAGTCAATGCGCGCACATGTCATTTCTTCTGGGTACATCTCCCAGAACTATATTTATTGAATTGCTTGACAGATGTAGTAGAAGCATTATCACGAGATCATGTGAGTACTTAGGTAGGTTCCAAAACCCCATTGGGAAACGTGGGAATGGTCCTTCTTCACCGAGACAGCGAACACTGAAAAACGGGTGAGGCTGCTGGGTTAAACCCTGTGAGGGCAAAAAGGATCGCTGGTCCAGACAGCACGAAGCTCTTGAAAACCGTATTTTGATAGATTCATCAATCCAAAGACCTATTCACTTCTAGCAATAGCACCATGTCCCACTCACTACGAGGAGTGAAGTTGCACAGCAATCGGCTTTGAAGCTTGGTGGAAATGTCTTCACTTCGATATTGAGAATTCTTTCGCGAAGCCGTCACGTTCTAGGCAGGCCATGCACAGACACTGGACCATTAGCAGACGCCCTCTTACGGGTTCCAGGGACGTGGTGCTGCGCGAATGAAGTTGTGGCACATGGGGACTCGCCGGAGTCGAGCTTTCAGCCGTAGGGACTGTCAACGTCGCCCTTATGCTCGCCTGGCCCTGAGAAACTCGGCCGGCTCGGAATTTGGCCCGTTTTTCCTTAAATGAAGCAGCCAATTGAAGACTGTTCGAAATAATAGTGGGCAGCTGTTGCTTGGCGGCTTTCTGGCAAGTCCAATGACAGGTCAACTGCGATTCGTAATTACTACGCGGAACGGCAGAAGAAGAGCAAGGACAACGGCTCTTTATGCAGTAGCACATAAAGTACTCTTAATGAATTTCGGCAAGTGAGGTGGATTGCAGTGTAAATCATGAAGAGGAGTATGTCACATCGAACAACAGCATACGGTTCTTCGGATCATGCCAGAAGTCACTACCGTCGGACTTACATGCTCAGGAGGAAGCCCGGCGCCGCCGTTGCCAAGATGGCTGCCCCCTGCGGCTGGGCACGCGGCATGAACATGTATGGCATCGCGGCTATTCCCTGGTTTCCATCTGAACCGCTGAAACTCGCGACGTCTGATGTACAGCAACCCCTGGGAAACTCACGGCCAGGCACTAGCACACTCGCTCAGAAAAATGCCATGCATCTGTTAGTGCGCCCACGAACCTGCGCCACGATGCTGGGAAACTTCGGACGACCGCAGTCGCATTTTGTCAGGAGACAGGCCCATTGGAGTGATAAACAACCATGGTCAAAGATAGACGGCGCCCCAAACCCTGTCACACGAGTCAATGCAGTTGAGCAGTGAGTTGGAGGGCACCGCCCCTTGGCACCAACGTTACTGCGGACACATCGGACGATACTAAGTCTCTGATATATCGACTCGACTCGTCTGCCAACCACAAGACAAGCTTCGACGGACTACCGCATTCCCCTCACTCGTCCAGGGCCTGCCATGAAGTAGCCATTCTCTTCGACACATTCATTCATTCTTTTTCATGGTCTTTCGCTTCACAACAACAACATGTTTGTATATACAAGTTTTCTCGCCGTGACCCTGGTGGCTACCGCGGCCGCACAGGTGCAGTTCCTTGGAGTCGCCATAGCAGGCGGCGACTTCGGCTGCCAGATAGACGGCACATGTCCGACTGGATCGACACAGTTGCCCCTCGGCAGTAACGGCGGAGGGGGCGATGGCCCGGGGCAGATGCAGCACTGGTCCTCCCTGGACAAACCACTCAATCTGTTCCGACTGCCCGTCTCGTGGCAGTTCCTGGTCAACAACAAGCTCGGTGGCGACCTCGACTCCAACAACGCCGGCAAGTATGATCAGCTCGTGCAGGATTGTCTCAGCACCGGGGCCCACTGTATGATTGACATACACAATTTTGCACGGTGGAATGGCGGCATCATCGGGCAGGGAGGGCCGACCGACGACCAGTTCGTTGCGCTGTGGACGCAGCTGGCGACCAAGTATGCCGACCAGGACCGGATCGTCTTCGAGCTGATGAACGAGCCGCACGATCTGGATATCAACATCTGGGCCGCGACCTGCCAGAAGGCGGTGGCGGGAATCAGGGGCGCCGGCGCGACCAGTCAGATGATTCTGCTCCCTGGCACGAATTTCGACAGCGCCGCGACTTTGGTGTCGAGCGGGAGTGCTGCGGCGATGATGAACGTTACGAACCCGGATGGAACGACGGATAATCTGCTGCTAGACGTCCACAAGTACCTGGATGAAGACAACTCTGGCACGCACAAGCCTTGCACGACCGACAATATCGATGCATTCACCGCCGTCGCGGACTTTTTGAGGTCAACAGGCCGGAAGGGCATCGTCAGTGAGACTGGAGCATCCAGTGATTCTACAGTAAGTAATCATACCCGCCAAAAAGCATGTAGGCATGCATCCTATCCTGGACGATTAGATTCTGACCACATCCCTTCCAACAGTGCTTTACAGACTTCTGCTCACAAAACACCTTCATCAACCAAAACTCAGACGTCTTCATGGGCCTCGTCGGCTGGGGCGCCGGCAGTTTCGACACCAACTACATCCTAAGCCTCACGCCATCGAAGCAGAACAACCAGCTCGTCGACAACCAGCTCATGCAGCAGTGCATGATAGAGAAGTGGGTGGCCACCGCCGGCAGCCCACCAAGTGCATCATCCGCCGTGGCGGCGGTGCCGGCGCCTCCAGCCTCGGCGTCGCGGGTGACGGTGACCAGCGTGCCGATCGTCATGACCACGGTGCACCCGGTCCCGACGAGCATTCCGTTCCAGAAGTCAGTCGGTGACGTGACGTACACCATGACTATGTCGATGGTGACGGGGGCTGGGGGCGGGGGAGGGGAGGACGAGGGCTTGCTCACTGCTTCGGGAAGCCCGACTCTTCCTGATGTGGCGACGCCGACTGGTAAGGAAGCCGGCACCCTCGAGACGGCTACTGGCAGCCCGGACGGGACGGCGCAAGCAACCTCGCCCTCTGGGGCTGATGGTGTTGTTACGACCTCAAATGCCCCTGGCAATGTGCGGATTTACTTCTGGGCAACGGTGCTCTCAGCGGGCATCGGAATGGTTTTCGTTTTCTAAGGATTTCGCCCTAGTGATTCTCTTCTTTGATGCTGGAGCAAACTTGTGATACCCCCTTTTCTCTTATATTTCTTTTCAAAGTGGCCCGCTCGTTCTACAGTGTGGCCTATCGATCGTATTGATTCATGAACAAATCACGAGACACGCGCACTTGGTGAATTTCAAAAAAAGAATTGTGACGAGTGATTATACAGTGATAGCTGCCATTGTTTCCAAGGTTCTGTGTACTCTACTGGAGATGGGTCATCTGCGATCGTTCGGGTGCTTCGTATTCACGCTTGCCTTCCGTACAAAACAGAACGACGACTGCATCCTGAGTAAGGTCCAGTGTGTCTCGTGCGTCAAGACAGGCTTTCCGCAGGGCCGACAAAGTAGCAGCGCCACATGGGCCGGGCTGTAAGCCCGTGCTCGACAGTTCATCCACAGCTGTGTGCGCCTCCTCGTCCGTGACGGTGACATCTGCGTCAACCCCGGACTTCAGCGTCGGCCAGGCCGTGGACGATAGCGTGCCGCAGTTCATACCGCACATGATAGAGTCCCCGGTCTCGACCGTGGTCATCTCCCCTGACTCCAGCGATGCCCTCAGGCATGCGGCTGTCGTGGGCTCGACTGTCATGACGGAGGCTCGGGATGGGTGGCCATCAGGAAACGCCTTGTAATGTTGAGTGACTGCGTGAGCGATGGACCCCACGCCCACGGGGATGAAAGCGTGCGTGGCTGCTTTCCCAACGGTGGCTTCTTTAGTTTGTAGGTCGGACTCGTTCAGCATGGTGCTGTACCCTTCCACGACCCACTGATATCATGTCAGTCAGAAGGCTCTTGTCAGGACATTGAGTTACCACATACAGCAGGAAATGTCTCGTATCCTTCCCAGCCCATATCCATAGCCAAGATTGCGAGGTCATTTCTCTCTGCTTCCGCCCGGGCTGCAGCAACACCATCATCGTAGCTACCATCCACAACCAACAGCTCAGCGCCCTCTGACCTTATGCGCGCCCTGGTCGTCTCAGGCATGAAGCTCGGAACATAGATCGCCGCAGGTATCCCGATATACTTTGCCATTCGAGCGACCGCCCGACCCCAGTTCCCCTCGGTGCAGCTCACCAGGCTCAGTTCCTCGGCCCTCGCCATGCTTCCCAGGCGCGCCCAGAACTGGCTTCCACGGTTGTCTTCCATGAAGGCCGCCGGGTCTAGCTGTAGCCTCTCTGCGAGGGCCCTGTATACTGCCCATGATGCGCCCAAGACCTTGAAAGACGGTAGTCCAAAGCGGTTAGACTCGTCTTTGACGAAGACATGCCCGAGCTGTAGCTCCTTCGCCACCTGTGGGAGTGAGTGTAGTGGTGTCTGCTCGTAGTGAGGCAAATTCTGGTGAAACGCAAGTACTTGGGACGCCGCGGAGACACTTGGGCCGTCGACAACAACCCCCTTCGCCGACTTGTTGATGAGTATATGGCTCATATCCGATGATATGCAACACGTCTCGTGATAGATTATGTGTTTGCTGCTGCGGTGATGTATACTCAGATACCTGTTGATGAAAGAAAGTAACACTAGATGAAGTGATATTGTTTTCAGTCTTTAGGTTGAGGGTGGTCAACGCTAACCCGGCTCTGCAGGCCCGAGCACCGAGCGCCGAGCGGTAAAGGAGCTTGGGTTGAATAATGTGTCCACGAAGTCTCCCACCAGGACGACGACTGCTTGGATGTATGGGTAAAACCGAGAATTGACTAGAACTATGGCAAGAGGAACTCGGGAGATCAATCCACCAAGGAAGCATCCGAGCGGCGGATCGGTAGCGGCCAAGCTTCGAAGCCGGGCCGGGCATCGGGCTCAGTGGGAGGGTCAGCCGGCAGCCGGAAGTTACTGCAATGGCGCTGGCAGGGCATTTCTTACGGCAAATCAGGCCCCAAACAGTTGGTCAGAAACTTACGGTAACAGGCTGCATTACGATTATTCACTGCATTACGCTTATTTCCCTAGATATACCTTCGTACTCAATTTACTAGCAGAGGTACTTATACCTTAAAATTCCTGATGCCTCTAATTGCTTTGGCATAAAAACTGACCGTCAAAGTTTCACTCGGTGATATACTTAATTGTGTGGCTTCTTTTCAGACTACCCACCCTACGTCTCCAGTGTTGAAGGCCTTGAGGTCTCTTCGAAGCCTTTCTCTTAACTGATGTTCAGTATCGTTAACTACTTTGTGAAGGGAAGGAACAGTGCGGGTAGCCTCGTGGCAATGTACCCTCCATATAAATCTGTAAGGCAAGTATATCCAAAATAAGCGTAATGCAGTGGATTACCGTAATGCACTGTATTGCCGTATGTTCTGGACCAACTGTAAAAAATCCCCTGAGGGCGCCATTGCAGTACCTAGGGCTGGGCAAGCTTATAACAAGTACCTGGGCATACGCGTTAAGATTGTGGCTCGCCCTATTATAGTGACAGCAGCAGAGCAGATCTGCACGATAACCTTGTAACAAGTTAGCTAAGCCTCCCATGATCAGAAGCTGCTCAGTCTGTTGAAACCCGCACTTGGCAGCTGGGCAGAAGGCGGGCTGGGGTAAGCATATTACTTACATTCGCATCCTTGTCTGTAATCCATGTGACGCAGTCCGCGATGCCGCTTTCGCGATTGTATATTAGCGGCGAACCATTGTAGGCTGCCAAGCCGTGAACCTGTTTCTATCCTCGCAGCCACTCTCAACAATGACCATATGGAGAAGCTGAACCCACCTATTTCCACCCTCGCAAGCACTCCCGACAGCAACCATCTGCCAGGGGAGAAGCTGAAGCCAGGTGGAGTAAGCCGCGACGACGCAGGCCCAGTTCAGATATCTCTCTGTGATCATGGTGAAGGTAATGAAGATCCAAACCTGTTATGCGACGAAGGAGAGGAGGGGGGGGAGACGTAACGTATAGGCTTCTCCCTTTCAGTGACTGCTACTAAGGTAGGAATAATGAGCTGTTCAATAGTACCAGGTTCGAACAAGTTAATAACTAGATGAGCTTCGAAATCTACACAGGTAATGACAGTCACGGTGACCTTTGCGGTATATCACTGAAAAGCGATAAGGACGGGGATGTTACATGCCTCGCAGGCGGTAAACACGGGATGGCAAGGTTTGGTCCCTCTATAAAGGGTGATAACAGTGGTGGTGGCGAAGGCGGTGGCGACCGCAGTGGTGACGATGCTTCTATACAAGATGACAGGGTGGCAAGCAAACCAAAAAAGCGGGCAGTACGTGCGGATTGGTATACATTCACGTTCCGAGGGATGCACTACCATATCGCAATGAACTCTTCCCTAGGCGAAACCTACCGCAACCTCGCTACGAAGGCAGAGCAGCGGGAATTCGCGAGGGAACATGGCGAGCCACAGCCCGTGGTCGGACGACGGGTGAGGGCTGCACAATAATACCTAGGTAATTACCCTGTGAGTCTGATGGAATAGATTTCGGTGGCGGCGAGGCAGAAATCCCAGGATAGCTTACTGGCATATTACCAGAAGGATGGTAACCCTAAGTATTTCAATGTGCGAGGCTCAACTATTATATCCATGAGCCCTTTAATGTGGCCAACTCCGAGCGTATTTATCTTGAGAGGCTTAGCTATTGGAAAATGCACCTACTAAGTACTTGCTCACGGTTCTTAACATTGCAAGCGAGCATCTGGGGGTATACGTACCTAGGTACGTATCTATACATGTGTGTTTGCATGTTGTGTTTCACAGCACATGATTATTACACTGTCCCATCAAGACTGCCGCGCAAGTTGAGCCAGCCACCTCTCCATATCAGCCATGATGCGGTCCCCCAGCGCGGCTTCAACAGCACAGTCGGGCCAGCTGGCACCGACACTCATGCCCCTACCAGCGACACTGACCGGTGAGAACTCGATGGCTGCGGAAGGGACCTCGGTGCTGAGGCCAAATCGGGCTCGGCTGATGGACCACTTCTCCCCATCATCAGTGTTGCCACTGCTACTGTCACCGCCGATGGCCTCCGCTGTTGATAGACTGGGGTCGATGACACCGATATTTGTAACCAGCCATGCGAATTGGCGCTTCCTCTTCGCCATAGCACCCATCGTCTGCTGCCAGTCTGTGACATACTTAAACAGCCCAACCATATCATCTCGTAGTCCACTTTGTAGCTTTTGTACAATCTCCGCCCGGTTCTGTGCTGATATAGCCCAAAGTTCGCTCTGGAGCTCAGCAGAGAGTGCCATGCCTTTGCCACCGCTGGCAGAGGCTGGGAACTTGGAGCGGATCCGTGCCGTTAGGTCGGGATCCCATCTGTGCAGACACCGCGTCGCATAGTTGCTAACTGCTCTGTCTGACCGAATCCAAGGGGCGCTTTGTGGAGCTGGAGGGAGATTCCGGCGGTGGTCCACTATTGTAGAGCTTTGAAAGCCTGGCGCAGCCGCGTGGTCCAGGCGCAAGGAGAAGGCGATTAGAATTAACCCGTTTATCAAGCCGGTGATAGTAGTGTTGTTTTGTCGGCACCTGCAACATCTAAAGTTAGTGACTAAAGAGATGGCACGAGTGAGTCTCCTCCGAAGTACGAGAGGAAGCGATCATAAGGTGACCATAGCCTGTCTCACGGAATATAGTCAAATATATCCAAAAAAAAATCACTCACAGGCCTAAAATTGCAGACAAAGATGTTTGATCAACCCAGAAATCGCGGTACTGAGTCATATACGGGGTGGGGCAGATCGGGCACCACGCTGCCCAAGTAGTATCGCGATTCAAGAAGTGCGGCCGAACGTCGTCCCAAAGAGCCTTGCCGAGGGTCTTCACACTTACTGGAAGATCCGTCAAGGCTTCGATAGGGGTAGGTAGCAAGAGGGGCTCCTGGTCCAGTTTGAGTATGTTGCCATCCAAGGCGGCTAAGGCCTGGTTGTGTACTCCGTTATAATCATTGAGAGCGATGATGAAGTCTTCGTGAAACACTTTAGCACCCATGGCGTCAAACCAAGGGTGATTCCAAGTAAGCATGACTTCCATAGAAGGGCTGGAAGTATCCCCCTGCCGAACAATGGTGATCTTCCAGCCTGGTTGCATGCTAGAAAGATCTGGAAAACGCTCATCGAGCTGGGTGCTGAAGGTCCCCCTAACCATGCTCTCAAAGTCGTTTCCCATCACGTCAACCCATACGATATGTTGAGTCAGGTCGAGACTCTTGAGCTGAATCCAAGAGGGAGTCTTGGAAGAAGAGTCTATCATGCTGACTTGCAGCATCGGGTGTCTCATGATGGTGTCCACGATAGCAACCCTGACTGCATTCTCCAGCTGGTCTTGTGACTCTGCAAGTCGTTGAGGGATTTCATAACGACAAGACAGGACGGTACCGCGGTACTGATCCAGTTGATACATCGCCAGTTGGTACGTTTCGCTAGACAATGGTTTCTTAGTCAGAATCAATTGATATCAGAAATGTCATTGGGGCAGTGGCGGGAACAGGTGAAAAGCTGACTTGATTCCGAGCTTACGAAGCACCACTGGCTTCGCCTCACTTCCCTGGCCGTGTTCCACTGCCAATGCCATAGCTGGGTGCTGATGCTCCTGTGGAGAGTCAAGATGGAATGGAGCTCAAGCTAGTAACCAGTTTGGTTTTGCGTGTGCCAAGATACAACTTGTATCAGCTGCCGTCTTGGAGTTTTTGACTGAGGATGTAATGTTCAAGTTGTTCCCATCACGCGAGAATGAGTGGAGCAAGATGGTTATGGCCCGTGCCAAGCCAGTCAGCGTCGACCTTCTTGTCGTTGGTGCGTGCCACAGGGTCGGGTTGAGGATCCTTCGGGTGTCGATTAGGAATTCACGCCGTGGTGCTACTGCCCAATCGCAACACGAATACTGATCTATGAATAGCTTCGAAGGAGGCAACATCAAATTCACAAAGCGTGGGACGGCTTCCAATGGTGCACACCGAAGCGCTCAGAATTTATCAGAGGAATGGGTTTATTCCTGTTCTATGGTGTTATGGACAGTTGTGAAGATTTGGTGGTGTTATGGTAGTAGTGTAGCCATTGATTCTCGTTATGCTGCGTTAAGAGTAGAATTGCCCTCCGTAATGCGGTTGGCCTGCACATTCTAATTTGTCGATGAATTCCGCAAAGGTTTTACTTTGGCATGTATGATCTTAACCTAATTACACTTTTTCTGCACAGTCCTGGCTAACTCATACAATAGCACATGTAGGTCTGGGGATGATGTGTATTATCAGGGACCTCACCCGCGTTTGTAAAGTTCCTTGCCACTGACTTCAGCTTGCGGTATGCAAGAGTGGAGCTTGGTGGAACTGAGAAAATTAATGGATGTGGTTTCGTTTCTAATACCCACAAATATCTGGTTTCACTTATATTCCGCATACGTTCGAGGACATACATGGCGCCTTCATACGGTGGTAAACGCACAAGATCAACTGATGGAAGACTTGTCAATCTACGTGACTGAATGCTCAAAATCTGATTTCGGATTTCTATTGTCCTCCGAGAGCTATCAGTTATGGATGCGGGATAAACTTCGAATCAATCATCTACAAGGTCCCTACGCGAGTTCCACTGCCTGGGCAGGTGCGAAGGACGTGGTTAGGGGTGAACTGGGTCGAGACGCGCAATATTCAGGGAAGAAGATGCTCATTCAGTAGTCCCGCTGAGCTTTCCGTAGGGCAGCTTTTGTAATGTGAATTTCAGAAAAAAAAGTGGTCGGATTTCTTCGGATGTCATCATATTTTTCTGCATACCTAGGTACCTAGCCGTGTATTGTGGAGGCCTATCCTGGGCCTTCAATGGTGAGCTACTGCAACTGCAACAGTGGAGTCGACCGACAACGTCCCATATTAGGCGTGGAGCACTCGGCCCAGATGCACTTAATTTTACTTATCACACAGACAGAGGTTGAAGACCAGAGACGATTCGGAATAATTTAAATCGAATAATTTATTCACGTAAGTACGTTCCTCAGGCTTGAGCTGAATGTTGATTCGCTCTGGCTACTTAAGTATGCTTCCAGCTTACAAGTTCTGTAATGGCAGTGCCCCAAAATCAAGAGGACCGTGGTAATCGGCGTCACCATATTGTGTTGTCGATGCTGGCGGGTGCAGGGTCTTTTGGGCAGAATATTTATGCTGGTGGTCTGTAAGGGAATGGTCCGTGGGGTCGAAACGGGATGCAAATCGGGTGTTGGTTAGTGGTCACGCGTATCCGTATAGGGCACATGCAGCGGCCCGTGCTATAAATAGGGGATATTGCGCGTCGAAAGCCGTATGCCCCATCGAGGCTCGAGCTCCCGTCAAGGGTAAACTGCTAGCACACTGCGCCCCAGTTCTTGGCACGACTCATTCACCCCCTTCCCCCTTGACTGTTATGTGGACCAGATAAATTCTGAACTGGTTCGTCTATCTCGGCCGCTCGGAACCAACGTTGACCTCTAGTGTTTGATTCATAGACACACGGATTGATCCGTTGATTCTGAACCAGACGCCCCACCCATTTTGACCATGTCGGAGCCTGGCACATCAGACCCGACGCCGCCGGGGCGGACGGTAATGCGCAGGCCGCACAGAAAAGCGAGGACAGGGTGTACGCTCTGCAAGCGTCGTCGTGTCAAGGCAAGCAGCAGCCCACCAGTGAAGGGTCAACCAACTCCAAGGACCTGTCTCTAATGGCCAAATCTTAGTGTGGGGAGGAGAAGCCACAATGCGCGAATTGCCAGGCCCACGGCGCCGAGTGTGTCTATGAGGCCGTCACGTCTCGGCGTATGACATCCAAAGCCGCCGCGCAAGGCCCGCCAACGCCGAGCGTTCCGGGAGTGCCGGGTACTCCGATGTTCACCTTGGAACACATGGAATTGCTGCACCATTACACCGCGTCGACATCACTGACACTTTCCTCAAGTGCACCGGCCACGCGGGTGTGGCAAGACCGCGTCCCTCGCATCGCGCTGCAAACAGATTACGTCTTGCACGCGTTGCTGGCGGTTTCCGCGCTCCACCTGTCACACCTGCGACCGCATGCCAGAAAGTCCTATTGGGTCACAGGTGTGAAGCTCTACCATGTGGCGCTCAGCAAGGCGCAGATTGAGATGGAAAATGTTACAAGAGAGAATTGCACAGCAGTATATGTATTCTCAACCCTGACTGGCTTTTATTCACTGGCCCAGAATGGAGAGCTTGCCTCCCGCTCAGATCAGATGGAGGACGTCGATGACGACGAGGAGGACCTCCTCGGCTGGGTGTTCTTGTTCAGGGGCATCAAGACGCTAATCACGTTACCTCACCTAGTCATCCTGCACCAGGGAGAATTGGCGCCCATGTTTGAGCAGGGCTCATTACGCGCCGTGAAGACGCGTTCTTTTCCAACATCCGATCCAGAAAGCATCTTGGAATTGCTGCGAGACGTAGTCACAGATCCTCAGGAGCAGGTGATCTACACTGATGCCATCCAGCAACTCCAAAAGTCCTTTCACGCCGTCTTCGGGCGGTCTTCAACAGACGTCGTTGAGACAACCGATGTATTTGTCTGGCTCTTTGATGTTTCTGAGGAGTATATGGACCGACTGAGGAGACATGAAGGACCTGCGGTGGCCATATTCATTTGTTACTCGCTTCTCGTCAGCCAGTTACAAGGGGTATGGTGGGCAAAGGGTTGGGGCGAGTGGATATCGGTTCGCCTGCGCCGCGGACTCCCCGACCCGGAACGATCCTTTTCGGACAGACTCATGGAGTTGCTTGCTCTAGTCATTGAACACCAGCGTGGGCATGATGAAGGTGTCACAATGACCAAGCAGGTAGTTCACCCACTGACTCCAGGTGATTCTGAGCACCACGGTGGTAATTAGGCGTGGTTCAGTTCGCTACAGCCCGGTTCAAGACCAACTTCGGTCTCGGATCGATCTGCTACCGTCTCGTACTGGACTTATGGGAATTTTCTCAACGGTCGGTACAGTGTTTCGGTTGAGGTCGAATTGACAAATAATACAATGGAGGTATCATAACGAGCTACTGGAAGATGGGCAAATAGGAACAACGCCATGCAAGAACTGAACCCTACTTGGAGCTTGAGGTTGGTTTTGTCTCCATGCCGCGGTGGAATGCCCTATTGACACAGTCCTTTGACAGAATTCGTCCCAGTGCAGCTATACCTACCCATGTAGGTACATTGGCTGCAGTCCTGCACCACTGGCATGGCTTATCGTGTTGCTGCACCGAGGACTTGAGTTGTATGATACAGTGTTTAGGTAATTTGCAGATCGGTTGACGACCAGGTCGGTTGACGATCACATCCTTGGGCTGCTATAGAATACTTGCACTCTATGCTGATCTTGTGAATGAAACACCATAATACCCAATTGCAATGCGCATTGACAAATAAAATGCTAGGTTGTCTTCCTCGGGGCTAAATGAGAAAAGAAAGAAATAAAGAAAGCAACATTTTTCTAGTATCATAAACAGCAATATCAGCAACTTAAAAGTTAAAACTAAAGTAGGGAGACGGTATTTAAAAATATTATATAATTACCTAAATTTTAATATTTAAAGCTATAACTATGACAGCCGCTTGACAGAGTCGAGAATCAAGTGTTCCTTGGTGGCTGTGCTCAGACAGATGAGCACAGAACCGCATGTCCGGATGCAGGGTTTATTGGTTGCAGAAGATAATTCGGGACGAGAGATCTAAATACAGCCCGCATGGATATGGTGGCCTTAGAGCTCCACAAGGGTGCTTCTTTCGAGAGGAAACCTGTACACAGCAGAAGCCGTAATACTTGGTGTGATCAAAAAATGTAGCAGACACTGTATGAGGCTGTAATAGGAGTTTGTTTTACCCGAACATGCCCAGGTGCCTAGGATCACAGTTTCATGATTACATTTATTTCGCTTCCGAACTATGATAACGCGATCCATAAACTCTAAAGTGGCAGTAGTAACGTTACGGTGTCATTGCCGATGAAGGATTGAGGCTACAAGATGGAGATTTGATAAAACGCGTTTTGTTCATCTGGGGACATCAAATAGGGGACAATGTCAATGTTGCGCTTAATGTAACACTTTTCCGTGTCTAGCTCCCCTTCCTCAAAACCATGGCCTACTTGGTGTCTTGCATACTAGTAGAGGAAAATAACTATGTAGCCTGACCAGCCTGTGTAGGGTACTGCCTTCTTAATTGGGGCTACCGCTGACCTCTTGCTCACCGACTAACCTAACCGGGGAGAGATAGGTACGCTGACTGCCTGTAATCCAAATCAGAATTTGAAAGGCAGTCAGGCGCATTGCTCCGCCGGCCGGTACTAGTAGAATACGTATTCGCATTCCCGGACAGCCCTGGCACACGGATACACTTTTTGGTAAGATTCCACCGAAACTATAAATCCCTTATAAGTAGTTTCACAAGGCACGGTGCGGCGCAGTATTTGCTCGCGAACGAGACCGAGAAGAAAACCAGTTCAAACGGTTGGAGTCAATCCGTCGCCCACTCTGTTGGAATTCAAGAGCCGACTTCGAAAAGCGCTCCCCAACCCTTGGGAACGTAACCATCGCCCGAAACATCAACTCGACATGCTGACGCCTGATAAAAGGATTCGTGTCGCTATCGCCGGTGGTGGTTTAGCAGGCGCCACGCTTTTCTACGCCCTCCGCCAACACCGCCACCTAGACGTGCACATCTTTGAGGCCGCCCCCCAGTTCAGGGAGGCCGGAGCAAGTGTTGGGATTCACCACAATGCTTACAAAGCTCTCGAGCTCATCTCCCCCGATGCCGTGGCCCGTATCGAGGCCGCAGGTGCCTTCAAACTGAACGGATTCACTGCGTCCATGGCAGTCGGAGACGACCAAGGTCGCACCATCGCCCGCGTGGGCGAAGATGGGGGAAGATACATCGAACACAACATAAGGAGTGTTCCCGAGCAGCATTTCTAAGACTCCTCCTGGCGGATGCTCCCCCACAGCAGATGCATACGTCCAAACAACTTGAAGCTTATGAGACTAGGGCCGACGGTTCCCTAGAGTTACAATTGTACGTGTACTGAGTTTTCTACACGTACATTTACGTCCTGCAGGGCCTGGGCCCGCACAGCCGACGTGCGGATAGTAAGGTGAAAGTGCTTACATTCCTCTGCTGGGGCTATGGTCGCTACGCACTGATTACATGATTCCTTACATTTCGAGAACTTGCGCACGAAACTGATTCCATCACAGCGCGGACAAAACAGTCCATGAATGTGACATCCTGGTCGGTGCCGATGGCATCCGCAGCACCATTCGTAAATTGATATTCGGGACTGACGATCCATGTGCCCATCCATATAAAACAGCCTGGTGGAATCTGTTCAGCATCAAGCCCTACGGGGAGGCTCAACAGCTGCTCGACATCCATGATACTTGGCAGCGCTTATGGGTCGGCGATGGCGCCGGCTCGATGTATTCGATTTTCGACGGAGGTCAGGCGGTAGTCATGCTGCTTGCTTGTGAAGATCAAAACCCCGTCGACGCTTATACTCGTGTTGTGTCTGCCGATGAAATAAGAAAACTCTGCCACGACTGGCCACCACGCGTGTTGGAAGCCATTGAGGCCGTACGTACTCCCGGCTCCTCGCACCTGCAATATTTATCCAAAAGGGTTGCTTACATATAAAATTACCAGTTCTTTTGTGAGAAACCTGAACAGACCGCGTTATACCTTTGGGAACATGCGATCCCAGCTCCAACATATTGTGTCGGGGCTGTTTGTCTGCTGGGTGACGCTGCTCATGCCACCACACCGTGGTAAGTGCTATGTACCCACCTGGTGTTCGCATGCTGGGGTTCCTGGCAATGAAATCTGACGGAACAATTTCAGGCTGGGGTCTGGCGCCGGCATGGGGATCGAAGACGCGCTCATCCTTTCCACACTGCTTGGCCAGACAAAGACACCTCATGACGCACTGTACGCCCTAAAAATCTATGATAGCGTGCGCCGGCCGCGAACTCAGCGCGTTGTAAAGGCGAGCCACGATAAGGGGCTTATGTGGACTGGCCGAGGTATCGAAACTGGTCTAGATGCGACCAAACTAGAGAGGGAATTTGCCCATGGATGGGACTTCATTCACTTTTTCGATCTCGAGGCCCACCGCGACGAGGCTTTGAAAATGCTGAATGAAAGCTTGAGATGTCAAGGTCAGCCCAGCGCCTAAATGCCTAAGGAGGTGCTTCTGATTCAAAAGCAACCGTCGAGATCTAGCCTCGTGTGTCGCTTGCCATTTTCTTTTTAAGCTTCTAGGATATCCGCTGCACTATGCTTGTCGAGTCTCAACAGGAGGGCTTCCGTCGTGCCTGGAAACGGTTAGTAGTTTGCCATATGTCGAGTAACAATCTAGGTTTACAGGTATATTGTATATTGCTGAATTGTTGTATTGGTTGCTCGGACAATGACGATCCTATGCGTTGGTAATGCTATGAGTATATCGCCGGTCTGATTGTCGACCTTGCAAGTCGACCAGACGAGAAAGATGACTTGTCCGCGCCATCTAAGATCCCTTACTTGGACTCTTTCTCTTTGCCATCAGCTACTATTCAATACACACTAACACCATGAACAGCCTCATCGGCGCTTCATTCTTTCGTGGCAGTCTGTGGTCATCACACCGGCCATCTACTTGATGAGCCTTTCCAGCTGCCGACTGTATCTTTATCCTCTCGCAATTTTCCCTGGGCCAAAGCTTGCGGTAGATACAAGATGGTACGAAGCATATTACGACGTTGTTCGGGACGGCCAATACACCTTCAAAATAGCAGGGTGTATAAGCAATACGGCATGACCCCTGAGTCGAGATATCTCACAACAGCTCCGGTGCTTCCTGAACACTGGCAGATAAAGTCGGAGCTGCGCGTGTTGAAGAACCTTTGAAAGAAACGACATTGATAGAACAATGTGACGAACTAGAACAACTTCTACGCCCTAGGCAGAAGTGAGAGAACGCAAAATGACATTGAATAGTCCTGGAGCTTAATGCCATAGTGCTGACCGCTAAAATGGATAGACGCCTAGGCACCTATATGTATGTCCGGGCGGGCTTGCAAACAGGGACGATTTAGGGAGGGGTCCCATGACGCTTTCCAACGACCCCTGCTAGTAGCAGGGGATAATATGATTGCCGTATGGGTCAGCAATCTTCATATATTTCTGTACAACAACATCTTTGCGACGGTCCATTGTTCCCGCTACCTTTTTTCGCCTCATCATTGACTGGTGTTTCTAACGGCCATGTTGCTCCTTTTAGGGACTGTGGTACTTGCAGCGTCCGCGGTTCAGTGTATGCCGGTGGCCGGAGGAAATGCCACGTACGATTATATAGGCAAGATACCTCTTCCCTCCCAGATTGTCCATAAATACCCATTCTAATCTCCACAGTTGTTGGCGGTGGGACTGCCGGCCTCGCCATCGCGGCTCGGCTAGCACCTCACTTTTCCGTTGCCGTCATCGAAGCGGGGGGCTCGTACCAGGCTGACACGGGCAACCAGAGCGTGGTGCCCTACTACGCGCTGACCATGCCCGTCCTCGGGACAGATCCAGCCACGTACCAAAGCGAGCCCCTGGTCGACTGGGACCTCATCTCAACCCCGCAAGAGGGTGCGGGCGGGCGAGCCATTCATTACGCCAGGGGCAAGACGCTGGGCGGGAGCTCCGCGCTCAACACGCTGGCGTATGTCCGCGGGTCTAAAGGAACACACGACCGATGGGCTGAGGTGGTCGGTGACGACAGTTACCAGTGGGACGGCGTCTTGCCGTTTTTCAAGGCAGGCGCCCAGCTCACTCCGCCCGACTTGGAGAAGCGCAATGCCCCCAACGCGACGCCGAGCTGGGACCCGGATGCATTTTCTGAGGTCGATGGCACTGGTGTTGAACAGAGGCCCCTTCGTGTATCTTTCGGCAACTGGGTGGATCCAACGACCTCGTGGCTTGCGCGCGCGCTGCAAGGCATTGGAATGGCGCCTGCACCGAAGGGCTTGAACAGCGGGTCGATCAGCGGCGTGGGAGGGTGGACATCATCTACGATTGACCCCCGAGATGCCACTCGGTCTTCTTCTCAGACAAGCTATCTGGATTTGGCAGAGCCAGAGACTGGAATAAAGGTCTACTCCCACACACAGGCAACGAAGATATTATTTGCAGCGGAGACGGCCGTAGGCGTGGCAGTTGAAAGTCAGGGGGCAGCTTTCACACTGAGTGCTAGCAAAGAGGTCATTCTCTCAGCAGGTGTATTCCATTCTCCGCAGCTATTAATGGTTTCTGGTGAGTCGAAGACAATCACGTAGTTCCATCACATTGGAGTTCGCCTAACACGAGACTGATTCAAGGTATCGGGCCGAGCGCCGCGCTGCAGTCTCTCGGTATCCCAGTGATCAAAGATCTACCTGGAGTAGGCCAGAATCTGTGGGAGCAGATAACGTTCAGCGTTTTGCAAGGAATGAGCACACCAACAGGAGGGACTTTGGTGGACTCCCCAGACCCGTCCGTCCGAGAGGAGACCGTGGAGCAGTACCATGATGATCAGGCTGGCCCGTATAGTCAGGCAGGCGGATACTTTTCCTTCGAGAAGATCCCCGAACACTTCCGCGCCAACTTCACCCAAGAGACCAGGTACAAGCTTGCAGCTTTCCCAGATGATTGGCCAGAGACACAGTACATCCCTTTCGGATTCGCCATCACATCGGGCAACACCTCCCAGACAGTCGGCGTCATGAGTGCCACCCTGACGGCGCCGCTGTCCCGTGGTAACGTCACGATAACCTCCACCAGCATCAAAGAACCTCCCGTTTTTGACCTGGCGTGGCTCTCGGACCCGGCGGACGCCGAAGTCGCCGTGGCTGCGCTCAAACGGTGCCGCGAAGCGCTTGCAGACCCTTCCCTCTCTTCCGTCCGTGTTGGATCAGAGATTGCTCCGGGCGCAAATGTGACGACCGACCAGGACATACTGGCGTATATCCGGCAGTCGGCGTCCACTGTCTGGCACGCCAGCGGCACGTGTAAAATGGGCAAGGTTGAAGACCTAATGGCTGTGGTGGACTCGAGGGCGAAAGTGTTTGGTGTTGAGGGGCTGCGCGTTGTAGATGCTAGTGCGTTTCCATTTGCCACGCCTGCAAACCCGCAGGCCACTGTGTATATGCTTGCTGAGAAGATTGCGGATGCTATAATCAGGGGACTTTGACGCTCTATATAACCGATGCGGGTATTGCCACCATGCAATCCACTAAGACTGGCTGTTGCCTATTACTTCCCAGGTCTATATATCTGGGGACAAGCAAGTTCGAAAGCTAACTACTGTGGGCGTGTGGCCTGGAAGGAGCGATAGACCTACGGCAGGGTGACAAAAGGGAGGCCTTCTCAAGCCATTTTTGGGGGAGCTTTTCTCCCCAACGACACAGACCTACAAAATCCACACTCATTCGCCGGCGGGCAACGCACCAGCTTCCTTATTCAATCACTACCTAGGTAGCTAGCTCCATATTCACCAAAACAAAGCTCAACTTTGCCCGGTAGTGACCATCTGCCCGAACTTCAAACCACCGTCTCGGACAGTCACATCTAGATCCACTTCTTCCATAGGTTATCTCAGTTCTGCCTTATTATGGTTCTTTTTCTTCGATCCGATCTCTCCGCCGCCTGATTTATAGTCATAGTTTACTAAGTATGCAACGAGGTCTTGAGCGTTTACCACTGTATGAAGGCACCACATACATTGTATATGTATGAGGATTAGAAACAAAACTACTTATGCAACGACAGTTCAGACCTCGGAAGCTTGACCTGACGTCTAGTGTTGGTGAGTTCCCAGGCCAGGTGATGCAAACGGCGGACATCCGTCGCAAATTTTGCCACAATTCATGACTAATGGGCGTTTGGTTTAGGGGTATAATGTTCGCTTCGCACATCACGTAGCATGCGAAAGGTCGCCGGTTCGATTCCGGCATCGTCCAAGTCTTTTTTTAGTGAATTTTTGGCAGTAATTTCAGTTGCTTTTTACCTATTTTGCGTGGAAATATCTTTTTTTTCTCCTGGGGACACTTAACCTCTTTTGTTGTTGCAAACTTTGCATGTGAAATGTCATGCCTTTCATTTTGGAATCACGTGAACCACACCTTTGCTACATCGAAGTCGATTGTGATGTACGTACAGCAGTGGGTTCCTCGGAGCGAGAGCGAACCCACGGCTATCAGTCCCGCAAAGAAGGACGGCATTCGTGTCGAGCAAGTGGTCAGTTGCTCACCTACGTTAGCGATGTTATCTTCCTACCAAGTGCATTCCCAGATCTACTTACTGTATCATTTTTAATGTTTTTGGCCTTGTATTCTCTCAAACGCTGGGTCTGGAGCGTTTACCACTGTATGAAGGCACCACATACATTTAATATGTATGAGGCTATAAAAAAACAAAACCACTTCCCAGATCTCAATGCCGGGTTGTGCCACTTGACAGGGGCTAATAATCTCGATTCATCTACAAAGGGGGAAGAAGGAAAGGGAAGGGAAGGGAATAAATACACATAAAAGGACGTACCGAAGCATCAACTTCATGAAGTCCATGCCTCGATCATTCGTGTTCTGGGCTGCTCAATTTCTCTTTCTTTACATGTCTCAAAGAATTACTCCATTTTCTTCCACTTATAACACTAAGTATATTTCTTTTTAAGTGTTCAGGCGTTTTCCACTATATAAACACACCGTACGTCTGGCTAAGTTTCTTCATTAGGTCTCACGTTATGGGCCATCTTAAGACTATTATAATCTCCCCGTATAACTACTTTCACTAACTTTTTAATCAGCAGCGCACCTATCGTATTATAACCATTGTTTTCGACATCGTATTTTTCCAAGCGCTGGGTCTTCAGTGCTTACCACAGTATGAAGGCGCCATGTACGTCCTCGGACGTATACGGAATAGAAGCGAAACCACATAAGTTCACAATCCCATCAAGGAAATCCTAGCCAAAAACTTAGCCCTCCAATACCAACACACACACACTTAATCCTGAGAACCTCCAACGAGAACACGGCTTGAAGAAAGAAGAACCTCGCCAAGTGAACACCACAACCCCAACCCAAGCACACAGCCAGGTTGGTAGCCGTGATTCCCGATGTCGAGTGCATGACGCCCGCGCCGTAGAATAGAGGTAAGCTGAGCCTCCGGGACAGCCAATGAGTAGGTGAGAGGGTTGCCAGTTGTCGAGAGCAATTGATGCTAGTGCCATAGCAGATATAGGCAAGTAGTTGGACGGCTGGAAAGAAGTACACCGGGATTCGAAGGAGGATGATGCTCGGTCTTGATGATGATGCTTGGTGTTGATGATGATGCTTGGTGTTGATGATGATGCTTGGTGTTGACGATGATGCTCAGTTGCCTCATTTGGCTCCACCAGGGAGCATAATAGAATAGAGGCAAGCAAAAGCCAGGTCGGGCCAAAAAATAAATAAAGACAGAAAAAAAAAAAAAAAGGCGACGGAAAAAGAGAAAATTATGGGTCACAAGACGCGACACCAGGGTCGGGCAGGCAGGCGGCCGGGTCAGGAGGGGATGGGCGCTCCTTCTGCACACATCAATTGCTGTCAGCTCGGAGCAGGAGAGAATGGATGCACACAGCAATGGCTGTCACCTCAGAGGGACAGGAAACGCACGCAGCAAGGGAAAAGGAGGGAGGGAAAAAGGAGGAGGGAAAAAGGAGGAAGGGAAAAGGGAGGAAGGGAAAAGGGAGGGGGAGGAAGGGGAAAAGGAGGAGGGAAAAAGGAGGAAGGGAAAAAGGAGGAAGGGAAAAAGGAGGAAGGGAAAAGGGAGGAAGTGAAAAGGGAGGAAGAGAAAAGGAGGAAGGGGAAATAGGGAAGGGAAAAGGAGGAAGGAAAAAGAAGAACCTACTGAAGTATTAACTTCTTTAAGTTTGTGAGTCGATCATTCATGTTCTGAGCAGCTCAATTTTTCTTTATCTGCATGTTTCAAAGAATCGCTCCATTTTCTTCTTGTACTCCCTTCGATACTAGATATATTACTTTTTAAGTCCTTGGGCGTTTCCCACTTTGTGAATGGACCGCACGCCTTTGGGACATATCAAACAGATTAAGAACGATACCACATTAGTTTTGACATATCAGGTAGCAGTGGGTCTCCCCCAGGGTTATCTATGTGGTTCGCTTCTATTCCGTATACGTCTTATCTATGCTATGGCATCTTAAAAAGAGATCGGATATTCGCGCACCCAAAATCGGATCCCGCGCACCCATTTATGACCCACACATGTGCACGAATTTATTTTAACTAGGGCCCACCATAGTAATTGATAAGGCCGTTGCACATAACTAGCATTTGGTAACATTTCCTCGCCAACTAACCAAACTGTGGCGGAAAACTGCGTAGATCGCACATATCAGAGTGTAAAACAGTGGCGTTTTGGGCGGAATGTGTGTTTATATAGTTACCGTCGAGTATTTCCTGGTAGGAAGAGATTTCGTTACAGGGCACGTTGGCGGGCACGTTGGCGGGCACGTTGGCGATGCAAAAAACACTGCTGGGGTGGTCCAACGTGGAATAAAGCCCTCTGATTGGCTGCAGCTGTCCTTGGGTACACGGGATCCGATTTTGGGTGCGCGAATATCCGGTCTCCTTAAAAATAATCTACCACCCAGCTGGTGGTTCAAGTCATCACCCATTTGCGGGGAACTGCAAATTGATTTGTGATTAAGACAACCATTAACGACATGCGCATCCTGTTGTCCAGAACCGTTTCTCTCCCAAGGTTGAGATTCCGCAACGCCGGTCTGAAATGGGAACATGCATGGAGTCTACCGCCGTGCCTTCTCTCAGCTCCCATCATATAGCTTCAATCTTGCTGATTGCACGCAGCATTATAGGGCGGGCGTAATCACTTAGTTTATTATCTTCGACACCTAAGAAGGCCAGGTTGAAGCTTCTGCTGCCTTGGATATGAGTGATGAGTGCGCGTCCCCTGCCATCACAGCGGTCCTATGTTCTAGTGGTTAGGATGTGGGATTTTGATTAATGCTCTGCGCACAATTGCCCGAGGACCCGGACATCTAAAGTTAATACAACTTAGTATTATTATTTTAGTAGTGCCCAGGCTATCATTATTAATAAGACCGGATATTCGTGAACCCATTCATGACGAAGTGGTCCCCACACATGTACACGAATTTATTTTAACTAGGGCTCACTATAGTAATGTTTTATATAACTAGCATTTAGTAACATCTGCTTGCTAATTAATCGAATTGAGGGGGGAAACTGCGTAAATAGCATATCAGAGCTCAAAACAGTGCCATAGTAGTGTTTTCAGCAGAATTTGCGTGCCTAGCCCTCACGCAGGTGTGGGCAGTGCGCCTGCAAGTGCCACTATGGCTCAACCCCGGAGTAGTCTGGTACCTACATCATTAGCCACAACGTTAATAAAATAATATCTGAGTAAATACGATTGAGTTTTAGTTCTCAAAGGATGAATATCACCAGTTAATTGGTCAATTTGACTTGTTGTTGTGTAGTTGCTGTTGAGTGTTTCCTGGTGGGAAGAGATTTCATTGCAGGGCACGTGGGCGGCGGGATGGGAAAAACACTGCTGGAGTGGTCCAACATAAGGTAGAATCTAGTCCTCTGATTAGCTGCAGCTGTGCTTAGTCACGAATGGGTGCCCGGGATTTAATTTTGGGTGCGTGAATATCCAGTCTCTTATTGAAAGCGCTAGAGCGGCGCTATAAGTAAAATCACAGCAGCTGTAACACTTAATACAACTGACCTTGTGAATCTTAGTAAATAAAACACCTTTATATTTTATTAAAAAATCAAGATTGAACAAAAATGGTTGTGTAGTGTAGCGGTTAGCACGGTATGTTGTCCAAATTTTCATGCTGTTGCAGCCTCATTCTAATAAGAACAGTGGGATTTTGATATCTGGTGAAGCATTCCCGAGTCCTGGGTTCGAGCCCCAGCACGACCTTGCTTTTTTGGCCTTTTTCAAAGGCTATGGAGTTGATTAGAATATCGCTCTGAGCCTTTGGTGGTCTCTTTTTCCTGAAAAGTATTCAGAAAGAGAACGAGGATTCGCAGGGCAAAAAACGGGGGATACAAGGCAACTTTTTAAGTCAGAATATGAGCTTACACACTAACCCCTTCAGGCCTACCACGTTTTTCGAATACCATTAAAATTACTACCTAATTTTATAATTACATTTCTTAATAATTATTAAAATTATTTATTATCTAATTTAAATATTTTAATATCTAGCCTTTTAATTTTAATATAGTTTTTTATTAAATCCTTATTATTATTTTTAATTTTATTATTATTAAATTATATTAAAGTATTTATTAAACCTAATCCTATTACCTCCCTTTCCTTTCTAAATACTATAATATTAATAAACACCTTATTAAAATTAAATATAACCCTATAATACTTCTTAAATTTCTATTATTTAAAAATATTTTAAAGAATATTATATTTTACCTTTATAGTAATTATATAAAAATTTAATTTATTAAAACTTTTATTAAATTTATAAAAAAAAAGCTAGGCTATAAGTAAAATAAAGTTATTATTTAACCTATATAATTTAAATTTAATTAATATAATTTAATAAAAAATATATAATATTTATAAAATTATTATAATAAATTATTTATTAAAATAAAACTTTTATTTTTTTAAAATAATTATTATAATAAGGATCTTAGGTTAAGCGACTACTAACCTTAAATTAAATACTTTTTTTTAATACCTAGGCTAAATTTTAATTATAAACTATACTTTTTAAATTTTAAAAATTATAAATATTATTTTATAAATAAAATTATATATATATAAAAAAAATTTCTTAAAGGATTCCTTTATACTATAAAGAATTACTAACAGCCTTAAATATTAACAATACTAATACTTTAAAATAAAAAAAATATCTATATTTAAAAATTATAAAATATATAAGAAGTATATTAAGAAGAAAATAAATTATATATAATTATTAAAATAAATTTAAAAGAATTTTTTAGTTATATAAAAATAATAATTATTAAAAATAAATACTTATTAACTATTAAAATAAACTAATTTAATTCTAGAAATAAAAATCTTTTATAATTATAATAATTTAATTTAATTATTAATCTAACTAGTTTCTAAATATATAAAATATTAATTAATAAATTTACTAAGGTTTTCATTAAAAAACTATTACTACTAAACTAACTTCGCCTTAAAGATAATTAAGGGTAAAAGGATATAGCTTTTAATATTATAATACTCTATTATTATAATTCAAATTTAAAAAAAGACTTATTTTTTTATAATTAATGTTTTTTTAAATACTTTAATAACTAGACTATTATCCCTATTACTTTTTTAAATATTAATTTTATTAATATACTATTAATTATTATTTAAAATATTTAAAAAATTTAAATAATTTAAATAATTATAAAACTTAATTAAATTTTTAATTATAATACTATTTATATAATAATAATTAATATATATAATTTTTAAAATTTTAATTAATAAATTCTACTTTAAAAAGTTATAATATTAATTTTTTTTAAATAAAATATAAGTAGTTAAATTAGGGTTATTATGGTTAAGGATACGTATTATAAAGTATTAAAGGATAATTTAAGTAAAAGGACAGGCTAAACTACTTTATATAAAGGCCTAGTTAATTAAACTAATCTCCTAAGTTAATAATAACTTTTAATAAATTAAATTATAATTATTTTAAATTTATATATTTAATAAATAATAATAAAAAATATATTAATTAAAATAATATTTATTATATATTTTTTATTAAAAACTACTACTAACCTAATTATTTAAAGTAATAAGAGTTTTTAAAATAAAGATAATAGATATACTATTATATATAGAAAAAAAAGAATTAATTAATATTATTTTATATATATATAATTTTTATAAAACTTGTAATTTAACTTTTTATATAAGCAATATTAATTATAGAGATATAGAAATATAATAGGCCTAAAGGGGTTAATACATAAGCTTATATTTTAATTTAATAAAAATAAAAGTTTATACTTTTTATAACTTATTTAATATAATAATTAATATATAAGTTTATTTTAATAATTATTATTTACTATATATATATATAATATAATTTTATATTTATAATTTATAAATATAAGGTATAAATAATAATAAATATAAAAAATAATATTTTTATTATATAAATATTAAGTTTTTATTTTATATTATAACTTTAAATAAATTTAATTTAAAATAAGTGAAAATATTTGATAATATACTATAAAAAATAAGCTATTTAATAATATTATTTTTAAAAATTTAAACTTTAATATTCACTTAATTATAAAATATTATAGAAAAGTATATTCTTATATTATAATAAATTAAAAAATATAAAAATAATTTTCAATGGCCCTACCTTTAATATATATTATTTATTAAATAGTAATAAATAGTATAAAAGGTTTAAAAAAATTAATATTTTTATATATTACTTATAAAACGTGTAATATTAAAAA